>ML812342.1:0-65820 GCA_009831015.1 Picea engelmannii
CAATGAAGGATTCTATTTTGATCCATGTAAGCCATGATAATTTGGGTTAGGTTTCCTTACTCTAGTTTTACTCATCTTTGATAATAACTGTTTTTTATTTACCTTTCTTTTTTTATATTAAAAAAATTAAACAAAAATTATTATTCATTTCACTATTATATTATTTATTTTAAAAATATTTACAACTTTAATTGTTTTACTGCCCGAGATAAGATAATAATATTTATCGATATTTTTCAAAATCTTTCTTATTAATCTAAGGGTTTATTTATTAAGTGTTTGATTAATCATTTTTGTTTTCTTTTAAATTGTTTTTCTAGATTACAATATGTTTCATATGCTTCACAATTTAGGGTTGAGACTAAAGATTTCATTTCTTATAAGAAGGAAAACAAGCATTAACATGATAATGATGGTGGAAGTATGATGAAGGGGATATCATAACATCGATGGAAGGACAAATAAATTTTTTGGTGTAAGGATATTTTATGAATCCCAGTAGATCATTCAATAAAATTTGGACAATTGTCTATGTTTTGGGAAAACGTGCTCTGAATAGGCCTAAACTAAAATTGAACACATGTTTATTTCACTCTACAAATAGATAACATATTTAAGGTTTTTAAGGTTTTGAGCCTTAGGAAAGGAAACCATTAGGCACACAATGGAAACACATACACATGGTTACTAAATTTTTTAGAACTTGATAGTGAGAACAATTTGAAGGAAGAATGGATATAATCCAGGATGACATGGACAACTAAATACCCTTGGTGGAATACTATGATGACACCCTCTCAAAGGACCATATTTTTGTGTCCCCACCTAACATTATTTCACTAGTCGAGTGGCTTTCCATTTCTCTCAACGAGGGGATAGTACAGAGAAAGGACCTAGAAGTTTTCAGTGGTGTCAATGTTGCTATTTCTCTTGGCTTTGGATCCAAGGCTTGTATATTTGATCATACTTCACTGACATAGGAATTTCTCAAGGTTTGTGCGGAGCCCCTCTTAGCTTCCATAAGGGTCAATGATAATAATTTAGGTGGGTTGGAGAAGGGATGAAAAAGATTCAATATCGGAGTCTATCCAATTTTGTCGAGGCTAAGCTAGTGTATTAGCCTCCAAAACCTTCATGTCTTATTTTCGATGTTTCTACTACCCTATCAGCTATGCGAGGTGAGGGTTTTTCTAGAGTAAACGTAAATTTATCTCTGTTACAGGGTGGTGAGAGTATACCAAAAGAATTCCCAAAGTCTAAGAAGAGATAAAAGGTTGTAAAGAATAAAGGGGGAGGGTTTTCATTAATGGCCGATAAAGATGTGCTGCTCAATCATATTCTGGATCTAATTGATGATTTCTTGGTGGAAACATTTTTAGGTAATTATGTCTCATTGAATATTTTTTCCTATTAGGTTTCTCAGGTCTGGTCTCCTGTCTTAGGTTATTATGCAATGTTTCATTTTTTGGTGAGGGGGATGGTGTGGGTTTATCTTTAACTCAAAGGAGGATTCCCTATGGATCCTCAAAATAATATGGTTTATGAACAGTCTCCTCTCTCCCTCAATCCATGACACCCATTGTTTGATGCTTACTCAGTATGTTGGAGATATCTCTAGTGTGGGTAAAACTCCTAGGGATGCCAATGGAATTCTGGTTAGAACATGATATTAGGGCTATTGGTAATCTCTTGGGGTGTTCAATTTTGGTGGATAATAGTTTCATTGATAGTTTGAAGTGCTTGATGGCTAGGGTGTTAGTTGATTTGAACCTTTCCATGGGGATTTTTGAGTCTATTGACATGATTCTAGGGAAACAATTTTATACTTAAACCCTATATTTCGTCCATGTTCCTTTTCAATGTGTTTGTTGCCATGAATATGGTCACATTTTGAAATATTGTTCCAAGACTTTTGATCATAAATTTTGAAGGAAGGTGCTGAACGAAGGTTCTCCAGTATTGGGAGTCTCTCAGACTCATTCTAGTCACAGTAATCAACTGAAAGAGTATAGAAAAGTTCATTTAGATGAAGGTTCTAAAGATGGAAGTAAGTCTCAAAAAATTATGATCGGGGACTTTTCTATTCATTTGATTGAAGGAGCTCGGTCAGGTTTTTCTTTAGAGGGCTCAACTCTTTAGGTTTCTCCTTGAGGGTATTTTTCACTCTCCTCAGAACAATAACCTCCTTGTTTATCTAGTGCAAGGACCGATGTTCATGTCATATAAGGTAAGTCTTTTGTAACACCGTGTTTTCCCCCATAATTGTAATCATGTTAAGACTTCATGTAATGTGATTAAGAAGTATGTAATTATGTTTACAATTAATGAATATACCAAATAGATGACTGGGAAGGAATCCTTGAGTATTGGCCATGATACCATGAGTGGTATTGGTTAGGTAGAACTGGGAAGTTTCAATGAATACAATAGGAAGATTTCTTAGCATTCCGGCCTACACCTATATGAATTGAATATACACCACCTGCCAATGTAACTCAATTGCATGAAACCACGTGATTAATTATGGAGATCAAGATTGGGTGGTTGAGAAGTTATAACTACTATAAGATTTAGTAATTGGATGAATGAAGGATCAATTGAGACCTCAGACAGAAGGATGTGCTAGATTTCCCCTTCGAATTCAGGAGCCTAACATAAGGTTTGCGTATAAAAACATACAACAACGATCCCAAGGATAGATGGAAGAAGAGGGAAAAGGTGGAAAAAATCACCACAATTCACATCAGAGGAGAAACAAAGAGAGAAAGAGAACCCACAAACGAGATATAATTCTGAGAGGTAGAAGATAACTAGAGTGAAAATGCTAAGAAGATAGATTCTCACATAGGTCCATTGTGGAAAGAGTGAGTTGTAGACTCACAAAAAGATGGTGCGGTGAGTGGTGGGAATCAGACATACAACTCAGATAAACAAAGGAGCTGGAAAGTTTTCCGTGAGGAAGATAAGAAACCTTCCCAAGAGATTAATGGTCACCCTAGACTAAAGAATATTCATATCCATATAAGAGAAATAGAGGACCACGACTTGGTAATTACTGGAAAGATACTCACACTAGTAAGGGGAGGTTAACGAGGGAATGTGTAACAGAGAAGGGACTCCCTTGTGTAGAGGAAATATAATTGGGAAGGTACCTGATAAACTAGTGGAGGTCCTGAGCTTAGTGGGAAGAGGGAAACTTGTGTTGTAGCTAGTGAGTGAAGGAGAGTAACTTTCCTGAAACATTTCTTAATTTGGTAGTCAAGTGAGATAGTCCCCTAGTGGTATCATGGCCTGACACGAGGGTGGCATGTTTTATAAAGACATGGTGCAACATAACCTATGGTTGGGTGGAAATTTTTTTCCCCTTAGTCAATTGTATGGTTAAGATTATTCACAGAACATATAAGTGTTTTAGCTTGTTATGTCTAATGCATGTCTAATGGTGAAGATACTATGATTATTTTTTATGTGATAAATGTGGTTAATTGAAAGAATGTTGAATTCTTGAGTAAAATGGATTAAGTATAACTATTTTCACTATCAATTATGGTAAATAAGAATACATGAATGAGAAGTGTTAATACAAGTTGTATCCCAGTAAATTTATAGCCCCTTGAATGGAAATTTTACAAGATACAAATATTCATTAGAAGAGTGGTAGCAGAGTACCCCTAAATGTTGGTGAAGTTCCTGTGTGATTTTAGGATCCCCTTTAACCTGGTGACCTATTAAGGACCTAACCTCCCTAACCCCTCACATAGGTAGAATAATACATTTTCCATGTAATAAAGGCCGAAATTAGTTAATAAGGTTTATTTAATAAATGTGGACAAGTCAATGTAAGAAGACCTAATAGAAGTTTTTTGTTCTAGAAATATCTTCCTCTAGAATTTTATTTAGAAGATAGAATTAGTATAAATAAGAGTAGGAGGCATGAGAAAGCATTGTATTGAGAATTGTTTTAATACAATGCTACTCTACTGGAGGTTTCCCTCTCAAAGAGGCAAGTGAACATTTCTTTCTATCAATAACATAATCATTTTTGGTTGTGTATCTCTACATTTTTCTATTCCACTTGTATTTTCTGCAATATTTCCATTTTCTTCTTAATATAATAGATCTGGTACCTAACAAGGGGTATCCGAGAATTTTACTCTACAAAAATCATGGGAATTTTTTTTCACGGTAGAGACTTGTACTACCAACATCTTTAAAGTATAGAGATCTGTCACTCAATGGGTAAAACTATGGCGGGGAAGACTACACACAAGAAATATAAACTATTTCATGGGATTACTTAGATACAAATGTTTCACCTTGTTTGAAACCTCTATAATCCCTGTTGGTACCCCTCAAGTAGTACCACATCATACAAAATATGTACACAGCCATAACTCCCACATATCGTCAGGTATATCAGAAGTCCCCTAGGTCTCCTGAAACCATTTCTAGATCAAACAATCAACCGTCTGACTACTATAGTGACACCGTGAACAACACTCGAGAAGATAATCTCTAGTACCTGGGTAATTAGATAGTACAACGAAGGGTACAATCGAGCCTCCTTAGTTGGTGCCATGATATATTGGGTTGAGTACTAATGTTATACCCCAGATGTATATCAGAGAGATATAATGCAGGGGAAACCCTTGTTTGTAGGAAGCATGAACCTAACCCTTGGGAAAGAAATAGGACATAAAAGGAACAAACAAGATCTATTGCCGCACAACCCTGCTTCCTGCATTCTGGTTGCAAAATTCTTACATAATTTTTCCTTCTAACAAATTGGGCACTTCATCACTACAATATTCTTTAGGCCAGAGTATCGCTCTATGGGAGTTAAAAAAATGTTATTCAAGACCCTTATTTGGGACCTATTCCTCTCTTCGCCCGGATCACAGTGGTACCTATCATTTTTAAGCCTGTTTTTTTTTCATGGACCTGAGCCCCTTCCTGGCACTTTTATTTGCAACATATCCCATTAGATTCCCCTTTTCACCCTAATTGTCATGGTACCTATCACTTATAATCCCTTTTTTTTCTATGGTCCCACCCACCCTCCCTGGTACCCTTATTTGACACATATCCCATTATCTTTCCCTTGTCTCCTTGATCACAATGATATATATCACCTATCCATTTTTTTTTTCCAGTGGAACCACTTTCCATTCTAGGCACCCCAAATTTCCAAATGGATAACACTCACACCCAAGAACTGCAGGCCGAAATCACCAAGAACAAGGCCCAGTTTGGCTGTTTCGAGGCACAAGTTCAGATCGAATTATGCAAAGTTGACGAACGATTTGACCAATTAGAGGGAAAATTGGAAAAAAAAATTGACACCCTCATTGTCGCTCTCAAATAGTTGTTGAACCAATCCCAGGATCCCCCCTTCCGTAAACAATCCTCCCAAGTAGATGGTGTTGACTCCTCCCATTCTATGGCCTTTCATTCCAACCCCTTTTATCATGACCCCTGTCTTCCTTGAGTTGAGGTCAATAACTTTGATGGCTATGATCCCATAGGCTGGGTCACCCAAATGGAGAATTATTTCTCTTTGCATGGCATTACTGATGAGATGGCCAAAATACGTTAAGTTGTTCTCTATCTGGATTCTAAACAATGGAAATGGTGGAAATGGCGTAAAAATGCACATTGAGGGTATGTTTCTTGGACTTAGTTTGTTGCAGATATTTATAAATTCTTTGACACCGACACCCACTATTTAGGCTGTTTGACTAATTTGAAACAGTCTAGCATAGTGGAAGACTTTATAATCACATTTGAGCAATTGGATTTCAAAATGGAGGACAGGACAGATGCCTTCTTCAGGGAATGTTTCATTAGCTTCCTAAAGGATTAAATACACACCCAGGTTCTCATGGCTTGCCCCCAGACTTGGTTGGAAGCGACTAAATGCGCCAATGAAGCATAATGGGTTGTCTTTTACCAAAAGAAAAAAAAAAAACCTCTTTTCTTCCCTGCTCGCACCCTACCAATCTTGCCCCTTATTCCACCCCTCTCAAGATCTTGAAATTTACTCGAGAAGAAATGGTTGAATGCCAACTCAAGGGTCTTTTCTATAATTGTGATGACAATTTTTTTCCTGGGAACAAGTGTAAGGAAATAAATATTTTAATGACCAATTTTAAGGATGTTGCTAATGAGGAGGTTGAAGCTTCCCCTATGGAAGATCTACCCCACATAGATGATACTACTTCACTCGATGATTCACCAGAAGTTGAACCATTGATTTCGCTGCACACCCTCACTGGCTCCTTTGCTCCCCAAACCCTCAAGCTCATTGGCTACATTAAGTATAGGAAATTTATAATATTTATTAATAGTTGAAACACCCATAATTTTATTCATTGTCTCATTTCACAATAAATTAATTACTATATCCATGCCATCAACAATTTTCAGATCATGATTGTGAATGGCGGTTCCATGAAATGTGGTGGGCATTTTGAAAATGTGCACCTACAAATTGGTTAGTACCACTTGAAATATCACATGTTTTCTATAAACATGGGTGGTTGTGACATTTTTCTTAGTGTTGAATGATTACACACTTTGGGCCCCATCCTCATGGATTTTAAGGAATTAACCATGCGATTCCAACAAGAGGGACAACAATATCAGTTCTAGGGAATCACAATAGGCTCCCCTGAGGTCATTAGTTCCCATCTAATGGAAAATCTCCTAAGAAAAGGTCGTTTGGGCATTATTTTCCAACTGCATTCCATTCAAGTAGTTGAGACACCCTCTGTGCACTCGGACCTCTAATCTATCCTCTCCCAACACCAACCATTTTGACCACTCCCCATGGAATTCCCTTTTCCTGTGGTGTTCATGATCATTCCACTCCTCTAGTCCCATGAAATCTTCCTCCCAATGTTCTCCCTTATCACCATCCCTTTTTCTAGAAGAATGAAATTAAGAAAATTGTTCAATAATTGCTCAACACATGTGTTATTCGTCCTAGTACCAACCCCTATTCTTCTCCTGTGATCATGGTACTCAAGAAATAAGGCACTTGTCTCATGTGTCCATAATTTTGCGCCCTCAACAAACTCACCATCAAAGACAAATTTCCCATTCCTATCATTGATGATCTATTGGATGAATTGAGTAGTGCTCATTACTTTACTAAACTTGATCTCCATTATATCTACCACAAGATACATATGAAAGAGGAAGACATTCCCAAGACTGCATTTAGAACTCATGAGGGTCACTATGAGTTCTTGGTAATTCCCTTTGGCCTGTGTAATGCTCCCTCAACTTTACAAAGTCTCATGAATCATGTATTCCATCCTTTTTTCCATCCTTTTTTCTTAGTTTTCTTTAATGATATTCTCATTTATAGTAAAACTTGGACAACCCTTCTCGCCCATGAGGATCAAGTTCTCCATCTTCTCTCTCAGCACCAATTTTTACTCAAACAATATAAATGTTCCTTTGGATCCTCGTAAGTGGGGTACCTAGGTCATATTTTTGGCAAGGATGGTGTATGTGTAGATCCTAAGAAAATTGAAGCTATGAAGGATTCACCTTTCCCTAAAAATCTTAAGAGCTTGCATGGTTTTCTAGGTTTAACGAGCTATTATCATAAGTTTGTTCATAATATGGAAAAATTGTAGCACCTTTCACTGCTCTCCTTAAAAATAATTCTTTAACTTGGACTCTAGCCACCGATCAATCCTTCCATGCCCTGAAAGAGGCCATGTGCACAACTCATGTCCTGACACTTCCCAACTTCACCAAGACTTTTTCCTAGAATGTGATGCTTCAGAAAAAGGAATTGGGGTAGTCCTTATTCGAGATGGCAGGACTTTGGGTTTCACTAGAAAACAACTTTCGAAGAGAAATTTGGGCCAATCAATATATGGAAAGGAAATGTTGGCTATTCTACGTGTCGTGGATCTCTGGTGTCCTTATCTATTGGGGAAACACTTCCAAATTAAAACTAATCATTAGAGCCACAAGTATTTTTTGGAACAATGCATTTCATGCCCGGAGAAACAAAAATGGGTGACCAAGCTATTTGGATATGATTATGAGATAATTTACAAGAAAGAAAAAGAACATGTGGTTGCTAACACTCTTTTAAGGAAGTATGAATAAGAAGGGTCCCTCTTTTCCCTTTCCTTCATTGTACCCCATTGGATCCAAGATGTTCACCAAGAATGGATACAAGATCCCAATATTTCTCTCCTGATTGAACAATTACAACACCATTCTCAAGCTTCTCTAGGGTACTGTTAGCACAATGAATAGCTTCACTACAAAGACTGCATGTATTTAATAAAATAGTCACAACTTAAATCCATGGTGCTTTATGAGCTTCATGCTTCACCCACAACTGGGAATTCATGGTTTACCAAAACCTATGAAAGGGTCAAATGTTATTTTTTTTGGGATGGTATGAAACAAGACATCCACACCTTTTTAGATGAATGCAATGCATTTCAACGCAACAAGGGAGAAAAAGTCAAAGCCCCATGTACACTCCAACCACTTCTGATTCTCCCTGCTATTTGGAGGGATATTTGTATGGATTTCATTGTTGGCTTACCTAAATCAGACAATAAGTCAGTAATCATGGTGGTATTTGATCATCTTTCCATATATTCTCATTTCTATGCTCTTAAACACCTATTCATCACATCCACAGTGGCTCAAATTTTCATGGATAATATCTTCAAACTTCATGGCATGCCTCATTCTGTTGTCTCTAACAGAGATCAAATTTTCATCAATTTTTTTTGGAAAGAATTGTTCAAGCTCCAGGGAACTCAATTGTGTCTCAGCATTGCCTATCATACCCAGAATAATGGCCAAAATAAAGTTGTCAACAAGTGTTTGGAAACATATTTGCGGTATTTTGCATCTAACATATAAAATCAATAGGCTTAGTGGTTACCCCTAGCTGAATGGTGGTATACCACATCTTATCATATATCTACTCACATGATTCCTTTTGAAGTAGTCTATGAAAAAAAATCCACCATCGATTCTCTCATACATGCTAGGTGTCTCGAAGGTTCAATAGGTTGACACAAATCTTACAATCCGAGAGAACATTCTCTGTACCCTCAAAGAAAATTTGGTCATGGCTCATAATTGCATGAAGAAACAAGTCGACCAGGGTTGTTCCAAATGTCAATTTTATGAAGGGGACTAGGTTTTTCTTCATCTACAACCTTATAAGAAGACTTCACTCAAAGATAAACACTGTTAGAAATTTGATCCCAAATTTTATGGTCCTTATACAATTATCAATAGAGTGGGGACCACGACCTACCAATTAGCTCTACCCAGTCATTCTAAGCACCATCCTATTTTCAGGTCTCATGCTTAAAGAAAGTGATTGGAACTAAGTGCCAAACTCAAACTAGTCTCCTTGAGTTGGATGAATAAAGTTCCATTTGGTTGTATCCATAGAAGTCTTGGACCAACGAGAGCATCATCTTTGTTATCACACCATCAAGGAAATTCTAGTTCAGTGGAAAGAAACAAATCCAAAATATGCCACCTCGGAGGCAACCACCATTCAAAAAAAAATTCCTCATCTCAAGCCTTAAGGACAAGGCTGTTCTCCAAGGGGGATGGCATGTTAGGGACCTAACCTCCTTAACCCATCACATAGGTAGAATAATATAGTTTCCATGTAATAAAGGCTGACATTAGTTAATAATTCCTATTTAATAAATGTGGACAAGTAAATGTAAGAAGACCTAATAGAAGCTTCCACTTCTATAAATATCTTCCTCTAGAATGTTCTTTAGAAGATAGAATTAGTATAAATACGAGTAGGAGGCATGAGAAATCCTTGTCTTGAGAATTATTGTAATAGAGTGCTACTTTGTTGGAGGTTTCCCCATCAAAGAGAAAAGTGAACATTTCCTTCTATTAGTAAAGGTATCATTTTGTGTTGTGGTTCTCTACATTTTTTATGCAACCCCCCTACCTCAACAGGGTTTGTGGACCTCCCGGTCACTGGATTGTTCCAATTCTATGAGCTTAAGCAACTCTTCGATTCCTACTAGAACCACCACTAAATGATTTCTACAGGTCCTCTGTGAACTACACCCATGTGAACAAGCACTGGGTACGAGTTCCCTCCACTCGACCACCGGCTGTGACCGCACGCCTCTCAAAAGGCGTTTCACGATTTCGCATATCGGGTCTTTGTCTGTGAGTCACCCCGACTCTCCCGATCTCTGAAATCCCAACAAGGGTCTAGTGCATGCTAGATCCTCCCTTATCCTCCTTCCATATGACTCCTTTCTATGACTTGGGGCTCAACTCTCAAGTGCCTCACGAAGTTTGCTTGCTTTCCTTCTCGAAACCTGAAACTCCAAACCTTGAGTTCTGTTCATGCCAAATCAATGATCCATAATTCCTGTGATACAATGGTCCTGATCTCTTTTTCATGTATCGGGACTTTGCGTTGCATGAAGTTAGAGGACTGCTCACCTCCCTTCTTCTGATATCCAAACTTTTCGGGACCAGATCCCTTCTTCGACCAACGATTGCGATTAAATTGCGAACTTGGATTTCACAAGTTCTCACAACCCTGTCCTTTGACTTTTCCACTCTGCGAGTCAATGAAAGACTGATCTCCCACAATGTGTCCTGCCTTGATGGACAGTCAGGATCCTTTCGTGAACTTAGACTTCGCAAATATGATTCTCCTATGAAAATCCAAAGGGTTTAAACCTCGTGCACGTTTCTCTAGATCCAACGACTATTAGTCCAGGCGCTCATATTCGACGACTATGATCAAATCTCCTCTTGCATGTGTTCCTCCTATCTGTTTCTGATCTGATGGCTCAGATCCTTCCTTCACGTATTTTAATTTTGCATTTTGCGACTTTGGAAAACTATCTCCTCCATTCTCCAGAATCTCGATATCCTACTTTCTGAAGCCTCCTTTCCATTGAAAGAAACCAACGGTTTGATACCCCCTTAGATCGATGGTTCACTATCTCTCCTAAGTTTCCATCTTCTCCCCGACTTAGAAGATTTATCAAATTTCAAAGGTCTCAGCCTTTGCCTCTCCTGCGAGTCCGACTCCTAGATATTGTCAACACTTATGAAAAATGCTATCCCTTCTGAGATTTGTTCTTAAAATTTTTTCGATTTCCCACGCACAACTTGCATTCTCGGGATTCAATAACTCAGTTCGAAGGATTTCTTGAAAATAAATTCTTCTCGTCCACCTGTCGTTCCTCTGTTCTGGTTCTTCAATGCTTGGTCGGTTCCTGACGTCGTGCACTCCTTGCACCTGGTCTAAGTTTTCTTTGCTCTCTCTTTGAACTCCTCTGAGTCAATCTGAGACTCAACCAACACACTCCTTATGCTCAAGATGCACACCTTGCATACGAGTTTCAGAAGAGAAACAATTGAAACTTATCTAGTTTCGTCACGAACTCATACAATCAACTTCTCAACAATCATACATGAATGGAATAAACTAAAGAACACATACACATAATATAACATACATTCATTCATTCATCAAATGAACACAGTCCAAGGATTTGGGACAATTCTGTCTGTTCTATTCATTCATGAAAACAAATTACATCTATTACATTTCTTCACTGCGATTCTCTGCTACTCTATCATGTTCTATCCTATCTCATGATCTCTAATCTATTTTACAATGAAACAACACCAATTATCTAAGGATCCGCTCCATGAGCTCTCTCGTCCTATTTTCAACCTATCCTATCAAACTCATAGTGGTTACCTACTTAGTCCTATTACAATAACTAATAGTTATTGCTAGATAAGAGTCAACACTCCATATCTGCAACCCCTTATAGTCCTTAAGACTTTACAAACAAGTTACATTTTAAAATACTGTCTTCAAAAATATCTCAACAACCAATTTAATTCTGAGTTAAATGTTGATTTGAAGCTCTTCCATGCTGATATGTCACGTCCTTGCATCCATGCTTCTGTCTTTGACTTCGAAGGTGATGCTTCTGCATCATACTCCTCTAGTTAAAATTTTCATGGACTCTTATCCATGAGCTCCTACACTATTTTTCCATGCTTCAAAATATCAGGTTCTGTGACCCAACTTTCATCTTCTACTGTATGATCTTTCCACTTCACTAAGTACTCAGGATATGTCTTCCTTCTGGTCTTCTTTCCATCTCTCTATTCAAATATTTTATCCATCTGAGGTTTTTCTGCTGTGGGTAATTTTTCTTCCCACTGAACTTCTTTCTGATCATCTGATTCTCTTGCCTCATCTCTCCTGTAAAGATATAGGTTTGCAACATTGAATATTGAAGATATTCCAACATTGTCTGGCAACTCAATCTCTTAAGCATTGGCTGCGAATTTCCTGAGAATCCTGCATGGTCCTATCTTCTTCATCTTCAACTTGTTATATGTTCCCCTCATAAACCTTTCTTTTCTCAAATGAGCTAAAACTTCATCTCCAACTTCAAATTGAACTTCTCTCCTTTTCTGATCAACTTTGTTCTTATATTTTTGGCTTCTTTCCTGTAGCTGTTCTTTGACTCTATCATGGAGTTTCTACATTTCTGTTGAAAAATCTTCTACTCCAGCACTTCTGAACTCATCTTGATTCAGATCTCTCAACTCTGTAATCCCTCTTGGCTATATACCATACACAATTTCAAATGGACTTTTCCATGTGCTCCTATTCATTGAATTGTTGAATGCAAATTATGCTTGTGCCAGAATCTAATCCCATTGTCAACCTTGCTCAGTGACTAAACTTCTCAACAAGTTTCCCATACTCCTATTTACTACTTCAGTCTGTCCATCTTTCTGAGGGTGATATGATGAACTAAAGGAAAAGTTTTTCCCCAACCTCTTCCATAGAGTCCTTCAAAAGTGTCCTACAAATTTGGTGCCCCCGTCTGAAACTACGCTCCTCGAAAATCCATATAGTCTCACCACTTCTTTGAAAAAAAAATTGGTTGTGTGTGTAGCATCGTTTGTTTTCTGGCATGGTATGAAATGTGCCATTTTTGAAAATATTTCCTCCACAACAAATATGGAATCGATCCCTTTCTGAGTTTTAGGTAATCCCAAAACAAAATCCATATTGATTGCATCCCATGACCTTTCTGGAATTGGTAATGGATGACACAAACCAGTGTTCTATTGTCTTCCTTTTGCATACTAACAAATTCTGCATATGTTTACAAACTTTTTCACCTCTACCCTCATGCTTGGACAATAATACAAATTACATAGATATACAAATGTCTTATCATGACCAAAATGTCCAGCTAAACCTCCAATGTGTTTCTCTTTCAACAGGTTGTCTCTCATTGAGCATTTCGATATGCATAATTGGATTCCCTTGAACGATAATCCATCCTGGATCAAATATTCAGTCCATGGGCTTCTATCTCCCCATAAAGGATTCTTTCATGCCTCATAAGCTTCCTTGAAATATGCATCTGCCTCATAAGCTTCCTTGAAATATGCATCTTCTTTGTACATCTCCTTGAGGTGTTCAAACCCTAAGGTCTCCACTTGGAATTCCTGCACAATTAAACTCCTCCTGCTCAAAGCATCTACAACTTTGTTAGAAGTTCCAACAATATGTTTAATAACAAAAGTAAAATTTTGTATAAATTCTACCCATTTTGCATGTCTCTGATTCAAATTTTCTTGCCTAGTAATAAAATGAAAAGCTTGGTTACAACTGTACAAGAAAAATTATTTAGGAATTAGATAGTGCCTCCACTTCTTCAAAGCTTGAATCACCGCATAAAATTCTTTGTCATACGTGGAATATTTATGCTTGGTGTCATTCAGTTTCTCACTGAACTAAGCAACTGGCCTAGTATCCTGACTCAAGACTACTCCAATAGCTAATCCACTTGCATCACATCTCGCCTAAAATGTTTTTCCAAAATCCTGTAAGACCAGAATCGGCTGTTCTATGATCTACTCCTTCAACACTTTGAAAATATTTTCAACTTCCTATGTCCAACTAAAGGACTTGTGTTTCTTCTTCATAGTATCCAACATGGGTGCACATATACCACTGAAATTTCTGATAAACTTTCTATAAAATCTTGCTAACCCATGAAAAATTCTTACCACAAATATGTTGCTCGGCGATGGACATTCTCTGATAGCTCTCACTTTTTCTGGGTCCATCTTCAATTCAATTGAAGATATTACAAAACCCAAATATATGAGCTCCTTCTTCATAAACAAACTTTTCTTCAGATTTATCAACAATTTCTCTTGCTGTAACTTTTCCATCACTAATGTCATATTTCTTAAGTGTTCTTCCTTTGTCTTACTGAAGATTAGTATGTCATCTAGATACACTATGAAAAAGTTTCCTATGAAGTCTTTCAGTACTTCATTCATCAATCTCATGAATGTGCTCAGTGCATTTGTCAACCCAAATGGCATGACCAACCATTCAAACAATCCTTCATTTATCTTGAATGTTGTTTTCCATTCATCTCCCTCTCTCATTCTTATTTGATGATATCCACTCTTCAAGTATATCTTGGAAAAATAGCTTTCTCCACTCAAACAATCTATCAAATCATCCATCCTCGGTAAAGGAAATATATACCTAATGGTTATCTTGTTGATGGCTCTAGAATCTGTACACATTCTCCATCCTCCATCCTTCTTTGGACTTAACACAATTGGTATTGCGCATGGGCTTAGGCTTTCCCTGACTAAACCTTTATCCAAAAACTCTTGGACTTGATTTTTGACATCCTCATTCTCACTAGGTGTCAACCTATAAGCTTCTTTGTTCGATAAACTAGCTCCTGGAATAAGGTCAATATGATGGATTATACTCCTAATGGGTGGCAATGAGTGAGGTAACTCATCCACTACTATGTCAACAAAGTTTTCTAACAGTTCCTGGATTTCTTCAGGAAAATATTCTACAAAAGTATTTGTAAGGATAACTCTAGGCTTCCTCACTACAACAAACTGCATTTATTTTTTCTTCTTGACTTCATTCAAGAGTTCCTTCCCAGTCATGAGAAGTATACTTGAACTAGTTGGTAACAACATATGCGTCCTACCATTATTTTCTAGAGTATTAGTATTCTTTCTTCCATCATGAATAACTTTTCTATCAAACTGCCATGGTCTCCCCAATAAAATATGACAAACATCCATAGGAATTACATCACATAATATTTCATCCCTATATCTTCCTATTTTAAATTCAACTTGGCATTGTTGACTTACCATCACTTGATGTCCTTTCTACAATCATGATACCTTGTATGGCTTTGGATGTGCAGTTGTCTTCAACTCCAGTTTCTCCACCATCTCCGTGGATACTAAATTGTCAGTGCTCCCACTGTCTATGATCATCTTGAAAACTCTATCTTTCGTCTTGCAAGAAGTTCTGAACAAACTTTTTTGCTTAACTAGTTCCTCTACATCCTTCTTTGGTTTAATAAGAATTTTCCTCATCATGAGGTTCTTTCCTCCTTTTGATGCTTCTGTTTCCACATGCTTCTATGCTTCAACAATGTGTGCTTCACCTCCTTCTTCTTTCTTTCTCTCGGGACACTCCCAATACTTGTGACCTTGATTTTTGCAGGTATAACATTTAACTATGCCTCCTCTGGATCTTCCTCTTACTCTTCCTCTGGAAAAATAACTTCTTCCTCCATGTTGTTCTTCTTTAGAACTTCCACCCTTCTCATGGTGACTATGTTGTTCGTCAACTTCATGCTTCGGCTTCTAGAATTTCTCTCTGCTGGTTCCCTTACCTCTGCTTAAATTTCCTCCTCTACTTCGTCAACTTTGCTTCCTGGCCAATTTCTCTTCATATTTCAATGCTGCTTGATAAGAATCCTTGACTGTACTAACATACATCATGTTGATCTCCACTTGTATTTCATATTTCAGCCCATTAATATACCTGGATGTTTTTTTCATCTTCATTCTCTTTCTATCCAGCCCTGATGTTTAGTCTGTAAAATTCCTCAGTGTACTCCTTCACTGATAAGATTCTCTATTTTAGGTTCTACAATCTTCTGAACAGATTGATTTGATATTCCTTCAGTATAAATTTGGCTTTCATCTTGGCTACCATCCTATCCCAATGCTTAATTTTCTGCTTAACTTTTCTCCTGCGTTCGACTAGCAGTTCATCCCACCATAGCGTTGCATGACCCTTTAGTATTGTCACTGTATGCCTCACCATATTGTCTTCTTCGATATCTTCGTAATTTAAGTATTTTTCCATAACATGTACCCAATATAACAATTCTTCAACTTCTAAATTTCCTTCATACATTGGTACCTCTATCCTTGCTCTGGCTCCTATTTTTGAAACAACCTTTATTAAGCGATATTGTGCAGCATCCTCTACTACATTTTCTTCGAACTCTACTTCTTCTTCCTAAACTTCACTGATATCTCCAGCGCCTGGTGCTCTTCTCTGTGCTATTTCCATGGCATCTAGTCTCATTATGAGTCACCTCATTTCTTCTTCCATTTCTGCATTCGCTCTACGCCTTCTGGGTGGCATGATTCCACTGCATCACCTACAAACATAAATCAAATTCTTGATACCACAAATGATATCAACTTACCTCCTTTCTCCTTTTTCTGTTGTCTAAAAAAAAAATCAATATCGGATCTGATACCACTTGAGGCAACCCCCCTACCTCAGCAGGGTCTGCTGACCTCCCCGTCACTGGATCGTTCCAATTCTATGAGCTTAAGAAGCTCTTCGGTTCCTACTGGAACCTCCACTAAATGATTTCCACAGGTCCTTTGTGAAACAAACCTTTGTGAACAAGAATTGGGTACGAGTTCCCTCCACGTGACCACCTTCTGTGACCACATGCCTCTCAAAAGGAATTTCACAATTTCACGTATCAGGTCTTTGTATGTGAGTCACCCTGACTCTCCCAATATCTGAAATCCCGACAAGGGTCTAGTGCATGCTAGATCGTCCCTTATCCTCCTTCCATATGACTCCTTGTTATGACCTGGGGCTCAAATCTCAAGCACCTCACAATTTCACACTTCGTAGCTTCACGCCTCGCGAAGTTTTCTTTCTTTCCCTCTCGAAACCCGAAAGTCTGAACCTTGAGTTTTGATCGCGTCAAATCAACAGTCCACAATTCCTGTGATCTGACGGTCCTGATCTCCTTTTCGCATTTCGTGAAGTTATAGGACCACTCACCTCCCTTCTCTCGATATCCGAACTTGCAAAATTTTCGGGACTAGATCTACGGTCCATATCCCTTCTTCGACCAACGGTTGTGATTAAATCATGAACTCATATTTTGCAAGTTCTCACAACCCTATCCTTTGACTTTTCCACTCTATGAGTCAACGAAATGTTGATCTCTCGCCACGTCTCCTATCTTGATGGACGGTCAAGATCCTTTCATGAACTCAGACCTCACAAATCTGCTTCTCCTATGCAACTCCAAAGGGTTTAAACCTCGTGCATGTTCCTATGGATCCAACGCTTGTTATTGTAGGCACTCAGATCCGACGAATGTGATATAATATCCTCATGCATGTGTTCCTCCTATCTGTTTCTGATCTGAGGGCTTAGATCCTTCCTTCATGTATCGGAATTTCGCGTTTCGCGACTTTGGAAAACTATCTCCTCCGTTCTCCAGACTCCCGATATGAGACTTTCCGAAACCTCCTTTCCAATGAAAGAAACCAACTATTCGATCCCCCCTTAGATCGATGGCTCACTATCTCTCTTGAGCTTCTGTCTTCTCCTCAACTTAGAATATTTCTTAGAGTTCAAAGGGCTCGGCCTTTGCTTCTCCTGCGAGTCCGAATCCTAGATCTCGTTAACACTTATGGAAAATTCTATCCCTTTTGAGATTTGTCCTTTAAGGATTTCAATTTCCCACGCACACCTTGCGTTTTCAGGATTCGTTAACTCAGTTCGAAGGATTTCTTGAAAATAAATTCTTCTCATCCACCTGGCGTTCCTCTATTCTGGTTCTTAAATGCTTGGTCTCTTCCTGATGTTGTGCACTCCTTGCACTTGGTCTAAGTTTCCTTTTCTCTCCCTATGAACTCCTCTGAGTCAATATGAGACTCAACCGACACACTCCTTGCACTCAGGATGCACACATTGCATACGAGTTTCAAAAGAGAAACAATTGAAACTTATCCAGTTTCGTCACGAACTCATACAATCATACATGAATGGAATAAACTAAATAACACATACAAGGAATATAACATACATTCATTCATTCATCAAATGAACACAATCCAAGGATTTGGGACACTTATGTATGTTTTATTCATTCATGAAAACAAATTACATCTATTACAGTTCTTCACTGCGGTTCTCTGCTACTCTATCATGTTCTATCCTATCTCATGATATCTAATCTATTTTACAATGCAACAACAAGAACTATCTAAGGACTGACTCCACAACCTCTCCCATCCTATCTACAACCTATCCTATCAAACTCATAGCGGTTACATACTTCGTCCTATTACAATAACTAATAGTTATTGCTAGATAAGAGTCAACACTCCATATCTGCAACCCCTTACAGTCATTAAGACTTTACAAACAAGTTACATTTTAAAATGTTGTCTTCAAAAATATCTCAACAACCGATTTAATTCTAAGTTAAATGTTGATTTGAAACTCTTCCATGCTGAAATGTCACATCCCTGCCTCCATGCTTGTGTCTTTGACTTCGAAGGCGATGCTCCTGCATCATTTTTTTTGCTCCACTGGTATTTTCTACAATATTTATGTTTTCTTCTTAATGTAATATATTTGGTACCTAACATGACCTCCTATATTGAAATGGAAATTTTGCAGGATGTAAAATATTCAATGGGATTTTGGAGTAAGGGTGCCCTTAGATGACTATAAAGGTGAAGAATGCTTAAGGAAGTCAGATATAACCTCTGGTGAATAAGCCTGGAAATACTCTAGTCTCTTAAGACTTAGAGTTGACCTTTAACTCTGATGAGAACCCTTACTTGAAGTGTAAGGATCGACAATTGTCAATTCAATGGAGAAAGGATATCTCAATCGTTGGTCGGAGGAAGAAACCATCAAAGTGTTTGTGGTTGAATTTTTAATGGGACTACGACGGGAGGAATTTGAGTAATCATGAACCATTTATCTATCGAAAGGTACTCCAAGGATATCTGGGTCGTAGATTCCCAATGCTTCACCAACTTACCTATCGAAAGGTGACAGTTGGAGACATGTGAAAGGAAG
Organism: Picea engelmannii; assembly: GCA_009831015.1. Lineage (NCBI taxonomy): Eukaryota > Viridiplantae > Streptophyta > Pinopsida > Pinales > Pinaceae > Picea > Picea engelmannii. The sequence goes on from ML812342.1 coordinate 19,247, forward strand.
GATAGGAAGGACCTCTAACGAGAGAGTCCGATGGAAATAATGTCTGAGGAAATGAAGAACGTTGATTTTTCGGAAGGAATATTGATGGATATGTAGTCATTGGATCTGGAAGGATCCACTCCAATGAAGAATACTCAGAATAAGAGAGACATTGGTTAACTACCATGTCGCTGTAGGACCTCGAGAAAATCCTAACCACTAGATGGGGTGTATCGAGGGTCTTTTGATCCATTGGATTAGTATTATCAGAGTGCATAAATTGGAGTGATTCATGATCAATCAGAGTGATTGTATTCTGATGGAAAAATAATCCTGAGTGGTTGTGAACCGTCGATTCACAGGATAGAGTCTAGTGAAACCTTAGTCATAGATCTATCAAGGACCCCACCTGTTCATGTGATGAGTAGGAATTGTGAAAGGTAGTAACCATTGAGTATATTAAGGTACCAATGTGATCAAGATTGTTGATTTATGTTCCCAAGAACTGTTGGATATACCAGAACAACCATAGGAGGTGTTCCATTAGGATGGGAAAATGAGTTGTGTAACTATTTAGTCTTAGGAGCAGAGAGTCTGAGTCACTACTGACCGTTGATATGGTTGTGAGTAGTGAACTACAACCGTTGGATTGGGGAGGCTCAGGTCTCCAACTCTTGTAGTGAACCCCTGGGGATGTATTTTCGGAAGTTGGCGTGCTAAATGAGTAAGAATTAACATAGTGGATTTTTTGATAAGAGATGTTCTCATGGAAATCACGATGACAAGGAAGTGGATGGATTCAACTCAAGTCCTTAGTTTAAATGAAAGGAAACTTTTACATCCCCCTAGCCTAAGGAAGTTTATGGGGTTGGGTGTGTTACATATTCTCCTCTGAAACTTTTGGATTTCGTTCCTTAATATTTTGATGATGTGGGTGGGGCTTCGTTTTCCTTGGCCTATCAATTGAGGGTGGGGGGAAGTATTTATATAAACAATTATCTCCCTTTTTGAATCCAAATGATCCAAATTCCTTTAATATCTTGGATGATATCTTGGAGCCTTATCGTCCCTTATCAAATTTGTATAGATATGAGGATTCCTAAACCTCTCAAGTGAGAAATTGTAGGAGGCTAGCCCCTATAATTTGAGACCAGGGGGTGTCCCTATGGTTTCTAAGTACGTACCTTCAAGAGGTTTGCGTTTATACATTTTGAAGGATATGGGGGTTTCGTTAGTAGGTAGAAATTATGGCTTGAGACTTTTCTAGGAATGCACGATGAAAGAAATTAACCAAGGAAGAAAAAAATTGGTTATCGAAGCCCTTATATCAAGCCATGCCCCTTATGTAGTTCCACAATGAAGGTCCTTTCCTTAAACATGTAGGGGATAGGGGGCCTAGCCGAAAAATTGTCCCTAAAGAGGTTAATCGATATGGATCAACTTGATGTTTTTTGGCTTCAAGAGACAATGGGGTCAGGGGATCCTTTAGTGTTGGGGTTGAAAACAATTCTGGGAGGGTGGGACTTCTTATCAGATGATTCTGTTGGTTTTTCTGGATGGGTCACTGGTTGGAACCACAATGTGTCCCTCATCAACTCATTTTCATTTCTTCTGGTCTATGTACAAAATTATTCATTAGAAGAGTGGGATTCTCGATCACCCTTATCAACATATACAAGCCTTATGAAAATAAGCAAAGTTATTGGGATTGTTTGCTTCAATATTAGGTCTATAAATTAGGGAATTTAGTATTGTGGGGGGGTGGGGGGGACTTAAATTTTACATTGCATAGATCTGAAATATGGGGAGAGAGTGCCATACTAGATAACTTGGGTGATTTCTTTCTTAATAGATTGGAAGTGGCCCATCTGGTTGATGTAAATCCTATGGAGGCTAAACCCACCTAGTCAAACAACATAACAGGTGTTAGTGGGATTTCAAAGAGATTGGAAATGTTTCTTATTTATGGGGATCTCCTCCTACAAGTTTATAAGGTTCATTCGTGGGTTTGCAGTAATAGGTTCTTGTATCACCTTCTAGTTTTTATTGAAATTGACCTTCTAGTGAAAAAACTCGGGTCTCCCTTTAATTGCAATCTTGGGTGGTTTTTGGAGGATGACTTCAAGGCACCGATAAAATAAAATTAGTGGTTTTTTGGTTCTTCTCTTGGATCATCTGCTTGCGACTAGTTTGCAAATTCCTTAAAGAGAGTGAAGGATAAGGTCGTGGTGTGGGCCTCACTTAGGTTTCAGAACATATATTCACAACTAAAAGAAACAGAATATAGATTTGCCAATTTTTTCCATGATTTAGGGGGAGGTATACTGAGTGAGGAAGATTTGCATAAGGTTAAATAACTAGATGCTAAAAAATTCAATCTCTTGTTAGACAATGAATGTGATTGGATATTGAAGAGCTAGGAAATGTGGTTAGCACTAGGTGACAATAATGCCAAATATTTTCATAATTTTTCCACTCATATAAAGATCCAAAATACTATCTGGGATTTATGACTCGGGATTAAACTAGGGTAAGGGATTTTTCAAGGTTTGGCTGTTATTGCTATTACTCATTTTGAATTCCAATTTAAACAACATGCCAATGAAAGAATCAAAGAACTTCTGAAGGTAGCCTCCTTATTTCCTAACATGGTGAATGATGATTTGTGTAAGAAACTTTACAAGCTAATGTCAAAAGATGAGATTATTTTTTGTTCTTGGTTCTATTAGGAAGGACAAGAGTCCTGGACCGTATGGCTAGACGATGGAATTTTATATCGATTTCTTTGATTTCTTGGGAAAAGATCTTCTTGGAGTAGTTGGTGAATGAGAGCTAGGATAATCAACTTCCAGGAACCTTTCTCATCAATATTACTTCATCTGAATGCGCCATTCTTAGCTCTCATTCAGAAAGTTGATTATCCTACCTCCTTTGATGAATTCCATCCTATCTCTCTATGTAATAGCTTGTATAAAATAATATCAAAATTTATTGCTATAAGGTTGAAGCTGATTCTTTCGAATTATGTGTCATGTGATTAATTTGGCTTTGTGAAGGGAAGACAAATCCATGAGGCTATAGGGTCAAATCAAGAGGGGATTCATTCTATAAAGGTTGATCATATTCATGTAACAATCATTAAGATTAATTTGTCCAAGGTGTATGATAAAATGTATTATCTCCATCTACACTTGTTATTAATCCGTCTTGGTTTTTCCTTACCTCTAGTTTGGTGGATAATAGGGTGTGTCTCTTCATATAATTTTGTAGTGCTTATAAATGGATCAACAACTTCATTGTTTAAAGCCTTCGGGGGTTTAAGACAAGGTTATCCCCTATCTCCTTATATCTTCCTCCTTGTAGCTAAGGGTTTGAGTTGAGTAATCATAGATTCCATATGAAGGAGGTTTGTAACCAGTACTAAATTAGGAAGGTACCTAGCCCTAACACATTTAATTTTCATGGATGATGTGTTGTGCTTCTGTTTTTATATCAGTATGGATGGTTCTAATCTCAGGGGTACCCTACAACTCTTTAATGATGCTACTAAAATGGAGGTGAATGTAATGAATTTGGATCTGTACACAACTAATCCGACTGGTGATCTCTTGTCTTATTTTTTCCATTCCAACATCATAGTATTGATAAAGGGTTCAAATAATTAGGGTTTACTCTAAAACATAATGGATATGTCAAATATGATTGGTTATGTCTACTTGGGAAAGTGGAAAAATAAATCTCCCTTTGGTGTAATAAATGGCTCTCATAAGGTGGTAGAATAATCCTTGTTAAATCAATTTTAGAAGTGATTTCTGTCTACTGGCATACTTTGGCATCCATTCCAAAAGGGTTCCTAGATAAGATTAGAAAGTGTTTCTTCAACTTCTTGTGGTAGGGAATCTCAAAGTATAAGGGTTCCCATTTGGTAAGCTCGAAGAAATTGGCTTAACACAAGGAATTGGGAATCTAGGGTTTAAAGGACATTAATCTCTTTGGGCGAGCCCTAGCTGCAAAATATTTGTGGAATTTCATCTTAAAGGATATTATCTACAAACATATTATTGTATAGAAGTATATAACACTATATTCATTGTTTGATTGGATAGGAAGGGAGAAAAAAACATCCAAAATTTTTCAAACCAATGGAAAGCCTTGTCTTTGTCCTTTCTTATTTTGGGAGACTTCCTGTCTTGGAAGGTAGGGAATGGTTTAGAATTTTGAGCGAGAATGGATGAAATTGTGGGCTATAATTGGAACATTTTCTTACCATAAGAAATTGTGCTGCATCTCCATGATCTCATGAAAGTTACTTTAAATAAGGTAGCTAAGACACAAGAACTCACTCTCTAGAGACATGGGCGGCTCTCAACAAAATATATTGTTTTGGAAGATGTAAATGTTCCTTTCTAGAATTATTTTTTAGAAGAGTTAAATAAGTCACATATATGGTTGTTTGATAAAAAATATTCCCTAGTTTATGTGTATAATGAGGTAGGGGGAAACTAATCAAAAAATCTTGGATACAAGGTGGAGGTCGGCCAGGTAGGGGTGGAGACCAAGTGTTGGTGGAGAAATATCTGGAGGATTGTAGCCCAAAATAAAAAAAAATATACTTGTGTGGCTTTCCCTCAATGGTAAGGTTTTAACTTGAATTCAATTGCTTAAAAGAGGGAAGGAAAGTATATGTATTTTCCTTTTGTGATGAGCTAGCAATGAAACAAATGAACATCTCTTCCTTCAATGCCATTATTCAACTCAGGTTTGGGTAGAGTTGGAGAAGCTCATGAAGGTTTACTATTTATGGTAGGGAAACTCCTTAGAGATCAACTTGCATAAATGGTATCAAGAGAGGGGATTGAATAAGTGGAGGGAACTTCTCTTCCTATCAATCTAGTGCATTTGGATTGTAAGGAACAACATCACTTTCAAAGTTAATTTTTTCCCTCCCTTTCAAACTTCAGTTCATATTTGGTCAATCTTGTGATACTTCACCTCAGAAGATCACATGATAGCACCAAGGGTTCCAAAATAAATTATGTTAGATCAGACAAGGGCCTAGGATTATTTTGATGGGGTATGCAAGGGAATGGATTCTATGGTGGGATTGGGTTTCTCCCTATACCTCACAGATTCACATGTGTTCCAGTTCAAAGAAAAATATGGAAGGGAAACCAATAATTTGGGTGAGCTTAACTATCTCTATTTTCTCCTAAAGTTTTCCTTGAAAATGCATATATCTACCTTACAAGTAATGGGAGATTATTTGTTAACAATTAAGTGGATGAAAGGCCACTCCTAGGTTGTTAACAATTCACTTCAATTTTTGTCTTGTTCACTAAAAATACTGGCTCTTCTTTCTCATCATATTGATTTTGAACACATCTAGAGAGAGAATAATATTGAATCTAGTGGCCTTTGCAAAGTAGGCCTATCACTGGAAGGAAATACTTTTATGCTAGAGGAACCTGATAATGATTTGTTGTTGATTAGAGGGAAAGATGTCTTAGATAATTTCTAACACAATAATTATGGATGATTGTAATATCTTTATCCTTTTTAAGTATGGGATTTCATGGAGTTTATTAAATTGTTGCTCGCTTATACTTTTTTTTTCCCAGTTTATTGGTTAGATTTCAATTTCCCAAAGAAAATTTTTCTCCCTCAATTTGAACATTGTTATAATATCTTAGTTTTTTTGGGTAGTGTTGTAAGCATGTGAAGAATGTATTTTTCTTTCACCTTGAATAAAAAATAATATTTTTTTCTTAGAAAAAAAACATACATATGGTTACTCAACTCTCCACTTGTAATAACTTTGTACACATGGCCATTTCATGTTCTTCATTAACATTATCAATTCTCCATAGTAGAAATAGGTGCTTGTTGCACTCATCCCATGAGAAAAATCTGTGTCCTATGATAATAATACTCACCATTGTCAGATAGATACCTGAAGCATGGTCAATTCAACCAGATGATATTTTTTCCAAGTTCGCGATTAGGTGAGAATTCTTTAAATATATACTCAAATTTCACCATTATCTATGTTTTCTTCCCCCTACTCTTGGACAGGGAAGTGTTTCCTTCTGCTTGACGTGCGAAGAATTTGAAAACAAAAGTATTCCAACAGAGGATGAACAAGTTTAGTAACCACTCACACAACCAGATCAAAGATCAACACACCAACTTTTTACGTGGTAAAACCCTTGTGGGGAAACATCCATGACCCCAACCAACATGACCACTTGGAGAAATTTACTAATGCAAAAGAAAATATTACAAAGATATTTACAAGAGAGTTTCTCAAATCAATAATCGACAAATGATGCTCCATGCTCTTTAAATAGATATAATGGACCAATCAGGTGTTAATCCACTGATCAATGAAGCTGTTAAGATCAAGGAGAATATGAGCTATCATATCGGTCTATGTCGAGAACATATCGTGACCATCGTATTACCTAACTACAAATACATACTAATGCATACTAAACAAACACACTAAGTACCACACTTTTACCTAACAACACATTAGACCAAGTTGTTCTTAACTAACTCCTAAGTGTATAAATATCCTAACATCCCCCATTAAGAACAACTTGGGATAGGAATGAAGGATTTACAAAGGAGACACAATAGGAGAATGAAGGAAGCATTAAAGCCTATCTGTAAGTTTTAAACCTGTGAAGTAAAGCAATGCATATAGATTCTTAAGCAATACATAAATTAATCAATGGCTCATACACAGAGTACACAGAGATTTTTACCGGAAACCCTCAACCAGGAAAACCTTTCTTATTTTCATTATATCGAATTTCACCATTCGCCATACAATATATACAATGTTTTTAGGTATTCCATAGATACCAAAACCCTAATCCCTTAATCCGGGATTAATTTACAAATCAACTAAAAATAGAAAAATCAACTAAAAATAGCAAAAACTGCCCCCAAAAATTTTTTCGAGGCTCGGCCCCGGGCTACTGCCCGGTGCCGAATGCTGCACATAACTAGGGGGGGGCATACCTACTCCCCCCTGGGACCCCCCTAGGAAAGCGCCCGACGCACACGACAGAGCTCTAGGTGAAGGGATCATCAGACGCAGTTGTCGTATCTGACGCACCCACACACACACACATGCAAAGAATATAACACATACCCAACACTATCCCCCTTTAATGACAACTTCCTGAACTCCTAACATAGATTGAATTTTTTAAAACTCCACTACTGTAAGAGACTTTGTGAAAATGTTTGCAACTTGATCTTTGGTAGGGAAAAAGAGAACTTCAATAACTTGATCATGAATGATCTTTCTGATGAAGTGCATGTGTAGCACAATGTGTTTTTTTCACTGATGTTGAACTAGATATTTGGCGAGCTTGACGTGATTCTGATTGTTGCACTAGAGGGTGGTCAGATGTTGTTGCTGGAATCCAAACTCTAAAAGGATCTGTCGAAGCCACAAGGCTTCATCACTTGCATTAATCGTTTCTTGGTACTTTGATTTTTTTAAATAAATAGCAATATCATGTCGTTTCTTATAGGCCCAAGTGATAGTTCTTGAACCAAGATTGAAAACATAACTTGTAGTAGACTTTCAATCATCAGGGTCGTCGAACCAATCTAAATTAGTGAAACCAACCAAGAAAGGAGTCCCCCTTGATATGTAATGTATCCCGAGCTGAATTGTACCCTGGACATACAAAGTATCCTTTTAATTTCTTTCTAATGGATTTTATGTGGTGTTTGCATATACTAGGAAACAATACCAACAAAAAAGGAAATATCAGGATGGGTATGAGTCAAATATAAGAGGCTACCAACTAACTGATGGTACAAAGTGGCATTAACTTCGGGATAAGCACATGTGGCAAACATTTGACTCCATACTGGAAGGGAGAAGGGGATAGTTTAGAACCATCCATGTCAAAGCAATGAAGAAGGTCACAAGCATACTCAGAATAGGAAATACATATTCTTTCCTTGGTTTTCCACACTTGGAGGCCAAGGAAATAATGCAAATATCCTAAGTCTATCATTTCAAATTTCTTTTTAAGGATGGATTTCACATGGGTTAAATTTTTTGGGTCACTACAATTGAGGATAAGGTCATCAACACAAAGAAAAAGGATTATGATATGGCTTCCTACTTTCTTGGTATATACATTAGGGTTAGAATGACATATAGAAAAGCTAGTATCAAGAAGAAAGCTTCCCATTTTGGCATACCAAGGTTGAGGAGCTTGCTTAATACCATAAAGAGATTTCTTAAGGCGAAAAACAAGGATGGAGTCATTATGGACATAGCCAGAAGGTTGTTCCATGTACATTTCTTCTTGCAAATATTTATGCAAGAAGGAAGATTTAACATCCATCCGATGGACCTCCCATTTATGTGAGGCTACAAGGGCTAGAACAAGGAAGATGGAATTCATTTTGGCTACGGGGTAAAAGGTTTCAATATAGTCAATTCCTTCAACTTGAGAGAACCCTTTGGAAACCAATCGGGCCTTATGTATTTCAACACTTCCATTTAATTCATACTTAGTTCTGTACACCCATTTACATATGACAATGTTTTTTCCTTTCGAAAGAGGTACAACATCCCAAGTATTGTTCGCCATTAAAGAAAGATACTCTTCATTCATTGATGTATCCCAATTTGGATGTGCTGAAGCTTCTGCAAATGTTTCTGTATCACGAGTCTCTGAAACTTGATCCAAGAGAGAAGAGGCTTTCTGGAATTTTTATCAAGTTTGATGTTGATCTAAAGGATCACCAATAAGATCACCAACGTCTTATCGAGTTGAACATACCCATCTGGGAAGTTGTGGTACTACTGCAGGTTCATGTTCAATGGACTCATCTGGAGGAAGGTGAGTAGGTGGAGGTGGATTTTCATCCTCACTGTCATCATATGAAGAAGAAGAAACTAGAATAGGAATAGAATATGGCACAAATGCCAAAGATGGCTCGCAGCTGAAGAAGGCATAAATGTCGAATTAGGGTTGCATGCCAATATATTTTCATCAAATTTAACATATATTCTAATAATAATTTTATTGGAATGAGCTTGAAGAAGTATGTAACCTTTGACATATTCAGAATAGCCAACAAAAATACCCTTCTCACTTTTATGTTGTAAATATTTCTTGTTCTCATTAGGAATGTGAGCCCATGCTACATTTCCAAATATATAGAAATGACTTACATTTGAATTAATTATATTCCATGCTTCTTCTAGTGTTATATTTTTTAGAGCCTTTATGGGAGTGCGATTTACTATGTAATTTGCACAATTAATGGCTTCTACCCAATAATTAATACTTAATCCATTAGATTGGATCATACAATAAATGAGGAAAGAGGGAAAACCTCATGGGACCCCCCCACCTTCCCTCAACGTACAGTGTATGTAAAAAGAAGAATAAACAGTTGTTAGGAAACTATGTCCTTCACTCCAAGATGACTGTGCAAAGAATGGAACTTCTGTTCAGTGAAGGTCTTGGTGAAGATTGTTGGAGTTAATTCACACACACCTAGTATTTCTTTTTCGTAAGGTTTTTCCTTCTTTATTAGTCATTATTCAGTCTACTATATTTTAGGAAGAATATTCCTCTAGGGAGAATATTCTCTTCAGTTTTCACTTCAGTTTGATTAGTTGAGTGGAGTCTAGATGCTACATTGGGATTATCACCATGCAACATTGGGATCATCACCATCTAATGCGCATTGTCCTTTGTATCATCAAAAGACTATCACATTATCATGATTCCCTAATATCCTCCTCACTTCACTCTGTTTCAGTCAGTTAACTGAAGACTGATACACTAGTTAACTCAGGCTAGGTGGCAGTTCACTCCCGTAACTTCTTGAGAGACTAGACTAGGTGGAATTTTACTCCTGTAACTGATGGTGTATGTCCATATCACTCTATACCACCACTATGGTGCATTAGTTACTCATGTATCCTATATCTATGGTAAATTATTCACTCTTTGAGTGTGGAATACGGTTAATGAGAATTCTTCCATTCTTTCTCTCTTGCTTCTTCTTTCTCAATTTCTCTCTACAAATGTGTGTGGTATTTTATATCTATATCTATTATGTAGGTTCAACACATTTACATGGTATCAGAGTTGATGGACTGCTAAGCAAAAGATGCACCAAATTATTTTTGCAAGTACTGAAGATTGAAGAACACAAAAAAAATGGAATCTATGTTTTACTCACCGACAATACTTCTCGTGCCTCATAACTATTTGGAGTGGAAGCCAAAGATTATACTTATTCTCATAAGTATAGGCTTATACCAAATAACCATGGAAATGGAACTAGAGCCTGATTCCACCGATGAGAAAAATGACTTTCTCAATAGACAAGATATGGCCATAGGATTTATTTACTTGTCTATTTCTCTAGAAATTCTCCACCAAGTATGTGATGTCTCACAAGACTTCACTCCAAATGAATTATGGACCAGATTGGAGGTTCTATTTGGGAATAAAGAAGATTGTGAATATTGCATGTAGGGGATTGGAAAGATAGATCCATAAGAGAAATCGTCGGAAGATCAAACCTCTTATTATGAAGAGTCTTCTACACAAGTATTTGCACAAATTTGTATTCCATTAATTGAAGATGATGTCTACTCCATTTCAGATTTGTTTTCTGAATTTCATGTGGAATATATATGGAATTCATCTCAGGGGTCACATGCAAACACTTTTCCATGCGCAATGCATGCATCTTAGGAGACAAAAAGGGAGACATTCACATCAGACTCAATTCTGATATTTTATGAGAAAAATTTCAAAAACAAATTGGATATTTGAATTCCTCGCAAGAAAATATCCAATTTCAAAAAACAAATCGTCCGATATGGAGTCCGGAAAGAGAAGTTATGATCTTTTTAAAATCAACAAAATTTCAACGTTTTTTCGAAAACGACCGCACGGTTTTCAAAGTTTCATCCAAAATTTATTTGGATATTCTTCATTACAAGAAGAGAAAGTGGATATGTGTGGACATCTCAATGATGCATCTACTTCATCAGATCCTTGCAGACATCTACATATTCAACGATCACAAACTTGCACAGTTGCGAGGTCTTCTTGAAGTGAAAGACATGGTTGCTTAGCAACTACTTTTTGTTCCTTCTCATTTTTTTATGCATTGTAATTTGAGGAGGGGGGGGGGGGTTCCCATGAGGTTTTCCCTCTTTCCTTGTTTATTTCAGTGTATTTTTTGTATTTGGGTACCTAACATGGCCTCTTTGCCAGGACCCATTCTTTATTTTCACCATAGTGATGTTCAGGGGGTGTGTTGGAGTTACTTCACACACACCTATCTGTAGTCTGTTCTGTTGAAGGACAAAACTACAGGTCAATGATCCCCTCATGTATTAAGTCCTAAATGTAGTGTATGTGGATCTCAATGTGCTTCGTCCATTTCCTTTGAACTGAATCTCTACAAAACTTCATAGTGCTCTGGTTGTCACACCAAATGATGATCTATCGATGAAAATGAATGCCCAACTTAGTGAGAAAATGTTGTAGCCACATAGTCTGAATGGTTATGTTAACTACCACTTTGTACTCTTCCTCGGATGAATATAGAGAAATAACATCCTGCTTCTTTCTCGACCAAAAAATAGGCCCAAAACCAAGACTAAGTGAGTAACCAGATGTGGAATTGCGATCAATGCTATCGCTAGCCTAGTCAGAATTAGTGAACCTGATGAGGTTCAATGTAGAGTCTTCTACATAGTGAATCCTAAAGGTGATGGTTCCATGTGCGTATCGAAGGATACACTTTGCAGCCTTCCAATGTAGCTCATGTGGCTCCTGCATGAACCTAAATACTACTCCAACTACATATGAGAGGTATGGTATAGAGTGTGTGAGATACAACAAGATCCCTAATAGTTGTATGTACAGTGTGTTGTCCACTAGTGGAGTGTCCCCACCATCCTCAAGTCTGACTCCTGATAGGAATTGAGTCAGGGAAGACCTGTAGTCTGTCATCTGAAATATCTCAAGGAGATCTCGTTCATACTTGGCCCTAAATAGTTTGATGCATAATACATCCTGACTGATCTTGAGTCCAAGAAAGAAATGTAGCAGAGCCATTTCCGTCATCAATAACTTGTCATGCAAAATCCTCTTGATTGTAGCAATCGTTGAAGTCAAGCAATCGGTAATTAAGAAATCATCAACATACAAAACTAGGAGTAGAAGTGAATCATCCATCCTAAGCATGTAAACATTTGGGTCTAACTTACAACATACAAAGTTCTATGACAATAGGTAGGAGTCCATCTTGGCATACCATGCCCTCAGGGCCTACTTGAGGCCATAAAGAGACTTCTTTAGTGGACATACCAAAGATGAATCCTGCATAAATCCCTAGGGCTGATCCATATAGATCTCCTCAGAGAGATCACCATGAAGAAATTCATTCTTCATGTCCATCTGTTGGACTTCCCATCCCTTGGATTTCGAAATGGTAAGTGCTAAACATATGGAATCCATCTTCGCAACTGGAGCGAAGGTCTCGTCATAGTCAATTCCATGCACCTACTGAAAGCCTTTGGCAACTAGCCTGGCTTTGTATCTGCTAACCTGTCCATCCACTACGTTCTTGGTCCTATAGACCTATATGCACCTGACAAGTTTCCTTCCTGAAGGAAGGAGAACCAGATCCCAAGTATGGTTATTTAGGATGGATTTGTACTCCTCCTGCATGGTGGATCCTGAAAAGGGATTTCCAGCAGCCTCACCATAGGACTGTGGATCTGAATACTGAACCAAGAAAATATTCCTAGGTGGCATCGGTTCAGTGGCAGTAAGTGCAAGAGGAGGCTTCTCGAAATTAGATCGAGTCCTCCTAGTATTAGCTGGATCCCCAACAAGATCCCATTCATCCTGAAGAGTAGTCTTGTCCCACTTGGGCCTCGAATATGGCTCTTCATATGACTGTACTGAATTTGTATCTAGTTCATCTGAATCCTATGAATTAGAAATCTCATCTGAAGAAGAGTCGACATCTACATGCTCATAATCTCTTATAGGTGGAAGAACAAAAGTGTCTGCATGCGGTTGCTGAGGTACATGCAAGACACTTTCCTCGAATTGGAAACTACACTCAATGATGAGCCAGTCCGAGGAAATATCAATGAGTTTGTATCCCTTCACACCGTCAGGGTATCCAACAAAGATACACTCTTCAATCTGTGGATCAAATGCCTTCCTCTTCTCAGAGGGAATCATGGCCCATGCACATGAACCGAAAATATGAAAGTGGGTCACTTCTAGTTTGGTGCCACTCCAAGCCTTGTAGGGAGTCTTATCCTTGATAGATCCATGGGGAGATCTATTTTGGAAGTAGGTTGCACAATTAAGTGCTTCATCCCATAATCTCTGTGGAAGTGAATTTTCATGTAGCATGCAAGATTCCATCTCTTTTAGAGATATATTTGTTTGCTTAGTAACACTGTTTTACTGCAGAGTATAGGGAACTGTATGCTGCAACTGAATCCATGCCTCATGACAAAGATTCAGTATCTCATGTTTGACATACTCTCCCTCATTATTTGTTCATAGGACTTTGATTTTCTTTCATGAGTGTGTCTCATCAAGGGCTTTGAAATCTTTGAGGTGTTGAAAGACCTCTGATTTTTGCTTGAGAAATAAAATCCATGTGAAGCGTGAGAAATCATCAACAAAAATGAGCACATACCTTTCTTTACTGATTGATGGATGCAGGAAAGGGCCCATGAGGTCACTATGGATCATATCTAAAGGAAATGAATCCTTCTGCATCTTTCCTTTGTCGAATTTCTCTTGAGGGCGTTTTACAAGAACACATCCCTCACAAATTCCTTTGGAGAAGTGGATATCAGGTAGACCATAAACCATTCCCTTCTTTTTAATATGTTGCATATATATTAAATTTAAATGCTCGGACCTTTCATGCCATATCCTACTTCTTTCATCAGTATGGGTAAGCAGTAATGCAAAATTTGGTTCAATAAATTCAGAAAATCTGTAGAGTCTAGATTGATGATTCACCTCACCGGTAGAAACCCTGGAATTAGTTTGCATGTAATAGATATCTACTGCATCAAGTTTGAATATGAATATATTTATGGTTCCAACGTTTTTCATCTAATACATAGAGAGAAGATTGAAGGAAAGTTTGGGAATGTGTAGCACATTATCGAAGCTTCCATTTGTGAGTTCAATTCTTCCTTTGTAGGCGACCTCGACTGGAGAGTTGTCCCCCATTAGAATAGGAGGAACTTTGCATGCATCCAATGAAGAATATACTTCTTTTTTAGTTTCCATGTGGTGTGATGCCCCTGAATCTATGATCCAAGCATCGAGAGAGGAGTTGATGGAAATCAAAGCATGGCTTGAATTACCTATCTTGGGATTCTAATATTCTGGCTTCTTCTTCTTGGAACCCTTGGGGATGAGATCTCCAAGGTTGTTTTGCTGAAGTATTTGGGCCATTTGATCTATCGATTTCTGCATACATGTGGATTCTGGATGGAATCCTTTATGGTAGTAAATGCACTTCTCGTTGTTTCTTCCCTTTCCACCTTTGGATCCGAAGGCATCATTGAAGGGTTTTGAGTACCCTTCCTTCTTTGGATTTGCATGTGATTTCCTTTTGTATTTGTCTTTATATTTCCGATATTGATGATCACTACCATATTGCACAGTAAGTGCATGTGCCTTTGGGCCTTTGATTTTTCCCATATTGATGAGCTTGTTCTGCTCTCTTATTAGAGACTCAATAAAGGCATCAAGAGAGGGCATCGTCCAGGTGGCTCCAGAGGTGAGACTAACTGAATGAAATGTAGATTCAAACACTAAGTATTCCAAACAAAGTTTGGAGAGAATGGTAAGAACCATTTGTTTCTCCTCCTTAGATTTATCAACCCCGCAAGCCTTGAGTTGCGACAACAAATCCTTATATTTGGTAAAGAAATCTTGGAGATTGTCGAAGGTTTTTGGATCCGAAGTGAGAAATTACACCTTGAGCATGTGTGCCCTCATATCTCTTGTTTGCAAAAAAACCCTTCCATGGTGGTCCAGGCTTCATTGAGGGTTTTACATGAGGATATGTGAAAGAGGAGTTCATGAGAAATGAGACTGGAAATTGTTCCAAACGCTTCATCCATGCGATTTAGATACTTGGATTTTTCTATTGCTGATGTTGTTTCAGTTTCTGTGTTCATGGTTAACTTGTATAATCCTCTTCCTCGAAGATGCAATATCATCTTCTCCTTCCATGCAAAGAAATTGTACGTTGTAAGAATGAATTCTTTTGGAAATTCCATTTTGCCATTGTCTTCAATCTTCAGTACCTGCAAAAATAATCTGGTGTGTCTTTTCCCTAGTAGTCCGTCAGCTCTGATACCATGTAAATGTGTTGAACCTTCATAGAATAGATCTATCTAGAAAATGACATACATAATTTGTAGAGTAAATATTTGAAAACAGAAGCAGGAGAGAAAGAATGGAAGAATTCTCATTAACCAAATGAATGAATGATAATTTACACATGATATACTATGTATAACTCAACTAATGCATGCTAGAGGAGAAGCCAATGAGCCATAGTGGTGGTCTAGAGTAATCTGGACACACACCAATAGTTACGGGAGTAAACTTCCACCTAGCCTAATCTCTCAGGAAGTTACGAGAGTGAACTGCCACCTAGTCTCTCAGTGTTCAATTAACTAATTGAAACAAAGTGAAGTGAGGAGAATATCAGGGAATCATGAGTAATGCGCTAGTATGGTGATGATCCCAAGGACAATGTGCATTATATGGTGATGATCCCAATGCTGCATGGTGATAATCTCAATGTGGCATCTAGATTCCACTCAACTGATCAAACTGAAGTGTGAATTGAAGAGAATATCCTCCTACAGGAATATTATCACTAAACTATAGGAGAATGGATAATGAATAATAAACATAGGGAAAACCTTAGAAAAAATAAATCCTAGGTGTGTGTGAAGTATCTCCAACACTGTTGATTACATAGTTGTTGCAATGAACGATAGTTTTGATGACCAAACTGCTTATGCCAAATTTTGCTCAAGTCATCATTATGAGCAACAAAATTTGATGGAAAATATGATGACCCAAAATTTTCAAACTTGTACAACTTGATAATATCATCAACAATTCTATTTGCGAGGACATGCTTAGGATATTTTAAATCCTTAATTAAAACTTGGTGAGGTGAAAACTCTATGGTTTTACCTTCAGTTGAATGAGTGATCTGATTTAATAATAGAAGGTTGTAGGAAAGACTTGGAGCACAAAATACATCATTTAAGTGACCATTATCTACTTGAACTGTTCGAGATCCTACAACACTAAGAGATATATCATCACCAAAAATATTTTCTTTGTGTTACATTCATTTAGAGAAAAAAATTATGGCTTTATCCTTAGACATATTATAAGATGTTCCAAAATCAATAAGCCACTCATAAGAAGAAGAATAAGTAGAAGTTGCATTGAAGGATAAACTAGAAGCAAAAAACACATGTCCATGAGAAGAAGAAGAAGAAGAAGTTGTGCTTCTTCATTGCTGCTTCTAAGGCTTCCATCTTCTTAAAACATTTTGACACCACATGACCATCTTTCCCACATAAGTTGCAATGTCTATTAGTCTTCCTAATTTTGGATTTTTCTCTTTTGTCACCATTAGTAGCAGAGGCTGGTAGAGAGGGTTTGGGACCCTTTTTTTTTTCTTGTTGCTTGGTCTTGGATTTATGTTTTTACTGGACCAATAAGGCTTTGTTGGATCTACCTACAGTTCCTATCAATCCAAGTTGCACAAGATTATCTTTCTATCGAATCACAACATCACAAAAGGACTCAAGAGTGGTATTTTTATAAGCACTCCCTAGAGCTTCTCTAGTGGCATAAAATGTAGATACAAAAACAAAATATGTACTACCGATCTTGGCAAGAATAACATATATGCATCGATATTCCTTCATATCTAGTTGGAATTCTATACACAAAAGCATAAGTGTTTTGAATTTAGATCATTAATCTTCAATGCAAGGAAAATCATTTGGACTTAAAGTCATTAACTAATTTTCCAACTAGTGGGATCGAATAATATTGTGTTTACTAAAAACAACTTCAATTTTTTCCCAAGATTTATTTGGGCTCTCAATTCCTTGAAGGTGAAACCTTAAATCATGAGAGATGGACATTTTGATTAGTCCACGTACTTTATCATTCCTACTAACCCATTTGGCATACTTGTCATCATCAATGGGTTCTTTTTCTTTTCCCAAGGTAATCTGTTATAGTCCTTTACTTCTTAATACATCCTACATATGAGATTTCCATGAGAAGTAGTTGGTACTGGTAAGAAATATATCATTGGGAGAAGTCATATTAAATATGCAGAGAATATGGATTTATAAACTGAAACGAATGGTCTAGATGAAATGCTCTAAAAAATGGGTTGTTTAAAAAACATAACACTGAAAATGAACTCATATGTGAAAGTTATTCCCTTTTGAAAAAAAGTGTAAGAGGTAACCAAAGAGCCATGTGGAAAGTAGAAGTTGGTCCATGTGGTGATACCTCTCCTTATAATAACCTCACTTTTACAAATAAGTTGCTCATGAAGTGACCCGCTTTTACAGAGTAATTGAGAATCATTTTTGCAATAAAGTTACTTTGTAAATGAAAGTTGCATGCAAAAAATAACTTAAAATAAAATATTAAAGTTATGTAATAGTGATTCACTTTTATAATTAAGTGAAATGCACTTTACAATGAATGCATGAACTTAAAAAAAAAAAGTAACAAAAAAGAGACTTGAACTCAAGACCTCTTACTTACTAAATAAAGTTTTAACCAAGTGAGCTAGAGAAAAACACATTATAGTATTAAGAAGGAGGATTGTTGTTGTTGTTGAAGGCGACATTGGAGTGTGTGCTAAAAAACACTTTTTTTCATGCATTCACACACAAAAAACAATTCTCTTCTCGACAACAAAAAGAGTTAGATCTCGGTTAGCTTACCTGAAAAATGTAAATTTTCCCTCTATTTTTTATTTACCGAGATCACACAAAGCACACGACAAAGAGCATACATAGACAAAAAAAACCCTTTCCGCTTTGTTTCTGATTTTCCGAGATCACACAGAGATCGGGGGAAATAGAATACAAAGATAGAAAAGAGTAGCAACTCAGAAATAGAAAACAAAAAACCAAAATAAAGCTAAAATTTTATCTTTGTAATAATTTAAAAAGGGTGTATTCATGTTTTATACCTCCAGATCTGATTGAAATGGTCGTATTTTGGGAAGACATAAACCTTTTTGAGTGAAACGAAAAGTGTTTCTAGTTGAAAAAAGCGCTTTGAATGCAATGGAATAGATCCTCTTCACCCACAAATGTATGGAAATAGTAGAAACTAGAGATGCAAACTAACGACTTTAAGATCTCTATCTACAACGATAGTGGGTCTTCAAATGCGCTCTGATACCATGTTCAAAAACATAGGTTTTCTGACAGGGGATGAAAACCTTCATTAACCATTCAAATAACCAGATCAAATAACAACACACCAATTTTTTTACGTGGTAAAACATCTGTGGGGAAACATTCACAGCCCCAACCAATGTGTCCACTTGGAGCAATTTATTAATGCAAAAGAAAATATTACAGATATTTACAAGAGAGTTTCACACAATCAATCATCGAAAAATGGCCCTCCATGCACTTTAAATAAATATCATGGACCAATTGGGTGTTAAGCCACAAATCAATGTAGCTATTAAGATAGAGGAGAATATGAGCTATCAGATCATTCTATGTCAGGAACATATCGTGATTGTCGGAATACCTAACTACAAATGCACACTAATGCATACTAAAGAAACACACTTTTACCTAACAACGCATTAGACCAAGTTGATCTTAACTAACTCCTAAGTTTCTAAATATCCTAACACGAAGAAGGGCCTACTGCTCACAATCGACCTATATAGAGAACACCTTGATCTAATCCCAAGAACCAAGATCTGCATAATCCTCTTCAAGTCTATTGGCCTTTCTAACAAGAAGAGGGAGAATTATGTGGTACAATTCTTTCTTATATGTGGCCACCCTTATGTATGATCAATTATCAAAGTTTGTATCAATAACAAAGGAAACATAAAGAGCATAAGTTTCTATCAATACCTACCAATATTCTTCCAATCTAAAGGTTTTTTTTTCCTATTTTTAGATCTTAACTCAGAAGTCTCTATCAATCTATAGCCTTTAGGTCAAGCCCTCTTCTTTTTCAAATGTTTGGAAAGGTGGTTGGAGGAATGGAATAACTAGTATCGCAGGTGGAGCTTGTGAAAACAAGGCTTACTTCTTTAACTATATAGATTCTACACTGTGGGTCGCTTGGTATAGCATGCAAATCCTTGCCCACCAGATATAGATGTTCCCTTATTAGCTTATCTCTTATTGGCGTCTCTCACTTGCTGAATACAACTCTAGTTCCAGGTTTTGTGGATAGGGAATATGCTAGCTGCAGATTAGGTCAAAATTTCCAATAGTGATATAGTTGTACTCGGTAGCATAGATCTTCCAATCATGTTTAAATATGGACCACTCTGAACTCCTCTCCAACCAACACATTTATTTCATTCATATTTTCTTTTCCAGGAACCATATATATTGTTTGATTGTTTGACTCATTAGAGGTAATCTTTCACTCTTGAAATGGATTTCACCCATACTCTTAAAATCATTGTCTTTATCTCTCTGGTCTTCCCTAATATCCATACTATGACTCATTTGTTATTGTAATCATTAATCCATCTGTCAATATCATCCTCTAGGCCTTGGATTGAGTTATGGTGGGAAGCTATATGAGTGTTTCAGAGTGGAATGATTGAGTGTTTCAAAGTGGAATGATTGAGCCTCTTTCCTAGGGTGTAAATTTCACTCAAATTCATATAAGAATACCTAGCAACCAATTATGGCTATTTTATTTTAGAGATATGCGTAGCACAAATGTTGTAGAGTAATAGTGAAGCCAGTGCCATGTTGCATGTCCCACATTTGGTGAAGTTGCTGCCACTACATGTCACACACCTAGTGAAGATACTGACATGTGAAGATGAAGTTGTTTCCACACAAAGATATAGATAAAAAAAATATTAGTTATGGACTATGCATCCTGAAACATTTAATGTTTAGAATTAATGATAACTTGAAATTTTGCATTAATCCACCTTTCCATCTACACTGTAAATATGTATCCCCTTTTCCTAAGTTTGAAACCACTCACTTCAGTATGAGGCCAAATAAGACCTCAAATATTTTGATTGGTTAAAAAAAATTGTTGCCAATATTTGATATGTCGAGAAAAAGTGTTCAATGAATTATAAAGTTAAAACTTAAGATTATATATAAACTAAAACCATAAAGTTGTATTCTAATTTATTGAAAAACAACAAACTGATTACTAATTATCCATGCCATAACTGACAAATACTAAATAAACCATAATAAAAAAAAACCATAACCAATAACAAATAACATGAACATGTTGTATATATCTCACTAATCCCTATTAAATTTTTTTGGATTACTGAGAGGGGGGGTGAATTAGTAATGAGCAATTTTAGTACTTTTAACCACAAAATATTCTTCAACAATATTCATTAGTTTATCATTAGAGTTCAATATATCATCAACAATATAATCATAAACAACATCACATCACAATAGATACACAATACACCAAAATTTACGTGGAAACCCAAATGGGAGAAAACCACATAATGCTTTTATTATATATAAAAAGAATCCATTCATTGAAAGCACCAACTCCTTGATTCTCCAGCTACAACTGGAAGGAGGCTCCAACCCCCCATTCTCAGGCTCCAACCTGAAGGAAGCTACAACTCCATGGATTCTCTGGCTCCAACCAGAAGTAGGCTATAGCCCCCTGAGTTCTACGGATCCAACTAGAAGGTGGCTACAACCACCTATCCTTGCCCCGTCCTACTGCCTTGAAATATAAGTGTAGATCAATTGTCACTATCACAAAAATTGCTACTGTCACTGCCACTACCTCTGTCACTCTATCTTTTCCATTGTCTTTGTCACTGTCACATCAACCTGTATCTGCTCATCAACCAACTAAACCTATACCATACCATACATCAATTGTATACCAACATACATACTATCTCATACATCAATCATGAACCAAAGCTACATCAATAAGGAATAGTGAATAATGAACTAGAGCATAAACCATGTGCAACCTGTATAATATACCATACCTTCAACCATATGCATATATGTCCCATATCATCAATGAAGTATCTCAAAGAACCAATGCATGTACCTCATGCATATGCCACCATACAACATGAATATGACTCAACAATCAACTCAAAGATATGAACTATAAGAACCATACACTAAACTATATATAAGAGTGATCCTCACTCAACCAAGCAACCAAGATATACCATGTCCAAGTACCAAACCAACCATACCAAGTATCCCTCAAGAATACACCATATCATGACAAAAAGTAACCATGAAAACAAGTATACAACCATATGAATACCTTTGTAGCTGACCTGAAACTATAAGATGTTGACCTGTGGAATCCTTTGAGACCTTTAGGGACCTGGTACCAACATCTACTCACACTTTCATAATCTTTTCACATATACATAACTTTCTCTTCTACAACCCGCGAATATCCATGTTTTCCTCCACTCCAGACTGCGTACATCCCTGCCCTTCTGACCTACAAATTGTGGATACCTCATAAACTAGGGTTTGCTGCAACCCCAATGCTTTCACCTTTGACCCTCCTTTGATACCTCAGAAAAATGTCGTCACAACCTTAGTAAAAGATCACTAGTTCACAATATAGATAATTAATGAATGAGTGTGTGAGTGTACTTGTGAATGATTCCTTGAGGTATATTTATACTTGTGCTAGGTAACTCCTCTCCTTAATTTAGGGCTTCTAGATTTTTATTGTTACAACAAATTTACCCTTTCATTAAGGACTTGTAACCAACTAGGGGCTTCTTGACCACTCTTTGGGGCTTCCAACTTTACAAGGACATATCTCCCTAACCGTGAGGAACCACCTGGTCTTCCACATATCATAAGAAACAACACGATGAGTATTATCCATCTATGAGTATCTTACCTGCATTTGCATTGTCCTTCATGTCCATATTCCTCAATAAACTTCAGGTTCCATAACCACACCTCCGGGGCTTCATGTAGACTTCATCAAATGTATCCATCATATATGCTGACATCAACTAACTCATAATCATCCTCAATCATATATATTATAACTGACTATCCAACGATCTCATCCACATCTCTCGGGTTTCCAGACTTCTCCAAGGGTTGACATCAATCTCTAAGGGTTGAGATCAATATCCAAGATCACTCTTCAAGGGTTGACATCAATGACAACCAACTGTCCAAACCAACTATCCAACAACTTTATAATTGTAAACCCTTGAAAATTAATTCTAAAACTTAGAATAAGTCAAATAAAACCATAACCAATAACAAATAACATGAACATGTTGTATTAATCTCACTAATCTCTATTAACTTTTAAAGTTGTAAACCTTGAAAATTAATTCGAAAACTTACACTAAGTCCGGGACATTGGGTCTTTCCTTGTTGCTCTTTCTCTCTCAAAGCTTGGGGGACCCCAAACCTCTCATTCTTCTTAGGGTTCAGACACAAAAACACAACAGAGATCAAAAGCAGGCAAGTTCCCCTGCCATGTTACGTTCCCCCGCCATGTTACGTTCCATTGCTTTTCCAGCCAGCGGGATATGATTCCAGCAGGAGATTTTATAAATGCCCCTCCCCCGATAATTAAGGTGCCATGTTAAGTTCATACCAAAGAGGGATAGAAATGGTTGGTGCATCATGTTAAATTCAAGAGGGGCGGGTAGAGAATCAAATCTAGCTCGATGGCCTAAGGACGAAGAGTCTTTTACACATACGTTACCATGCCATCATGTTATTATTTTGTGTCAATTAAAATTAGCATGCCATCATGTTATTCTTTTATGACTATTAAAATTAATCATTTGCATGGGCCCTAGAATAACCCTTTTCTTGCTCCATGCATGCTTAAGGTAGTATAGGAGCTTTAGATACCAAGTCTAAAAAATGTTATTTCATCACAATTCCTTAAGATTTATACTTTACTTCATTTATTTAAAATCCACACTATAAAAGTTAAGTAAACCACATTAAGAATGTATTAATGTATTTTTAATAAGCATCTCAACATTAATACTCTATTTGTAGTGCAATTTTTAAAATAAAACACCTCCTCATATGTATCATTAAAGTATGTACAAAGCATTTTAGAGTGAAAAGAAAGTCAATTGCTTAAAGAAAACACCATGAATATATGTAAAAGTTTTTTATAATCCTTTCAATACACTTGATCAAAATCTGGATTAGGGGCAAAATTTTGCTCAAAAATAAAAGTGCTCGGAATCCGACGAAAACAGTGCCATTGCGTCCGTCTCGTCTTCCTGATTCCGGCGGTATATTTACTTTCTCAAATGGAGTCCGTATGGAGAAGTTATCGCGATCTGTTCGCCGAGCCAAACAGGCAAAAATTTGATGCTGACTGTAACTGTCCGTACAGTCTGTACAGTGGTGATGTGGCAAGGTTGTACAGTCCGTATGATGACCGTACAATGCTGACATGGCAGACATTTACTGGTTAGCATTTGGACGAATGATGATGCGACACGTGGCATGTTTTGGGCATATGGTAAGGTGCCACGTGGCCCAGTCATTGGCTGCCACGTGGCACCCCGATTTTTGTCTATTTGGTCTTGGGTTCAAAATTTTTTGGGGTCGACCAGATTTGAACCG
This sequence comes from Picea engelmannii, assembly GCA_009831015.1. NCBI lineage: Eukaryota > Viridiplantae > Streptophyta > Pinopsida > Pinales > Pinaceae > Picea > Picea engelmannii. Next base: position 43,188 of record ML812342.1, read on the forward strand.
GTGACCTCCCCCACTATCCAACGCTTTAACAAATTTCCGCTAACCATTATGCCGCCACTTGGTTTTTGTTTTATATGTCAAAACATTTATATTTGACTTTGGTCCTTGTATTAAATGTAAAGGGGGCAGGCCGGGGCCTAGCCCCGACCCGTGGTTCCATTGTATAAAACATACGACCATTGCATATGTTGCGCGCAGGTTAAACACATGGCCCGTAGTTTTTAAAACTTTCATATAACAATGTATTAATATATGGCGGGTTTATTAAAACATAACCCAACGGTTATGTATGACCACCGTATGTTATATAATGTGCGCACAGTTATGGTTGGTGCGGGATTTTAAAACCACGGTTTTACATATGACCGTAATTTTTAGCGCGGGGACCGTTTTTAAAACCGTTTGGTCGTTAGCCCTTTTCACCAAGGTGCACGGTCCCATGGGTCCATATGCCCAAGAGTTAGGCGGTTGGGGGATGGAGGCACCCTAACCGTCCTACAGTTTGCAAGGTTATTCGGAACCGCTCGGGGCTAGGTTTTAACGCGCACTTTGGAGCGTGTTCTTGGTTCATGCACACAGAGGTGCGTTTTGTAGAGCTAGTTCCAACAAAGCTTGAAGGAGGAAAATGGAGGAGGCCTAACTTCTTAATCGTTTGACTGATTGAGGTGCTGTAAAAGCCTAGCTAGGGGTTTTTGGACGTGATGGATCCATTGGTGTTGTTTTCAAGGCCATTTTAAGACTTCTTCTGCAATTTTTTCATCATTGAAGTTCCAGGAAGCTCTAGGGAGCTTGAAGCCCTATTTGATGGAGGACATGGTTTGGTGAGCCTATGTTTGTTTTCTGTGAATGTATAAATATTTTTGGCTAATTGATATGCTCTGAACACATTGGGACAGGTTTCAGAGGCTGTTGAGGACTTTTACAGGTGTTTTTTCCAAAGAGAAGCTCAGGGAAGCTTATGGCCACATGTAGAAGAGGTCATGCCCGAATGAGCTATGATCCGTTTTCAAAGTTCTATTAGTCATTTTTGGGGTTTTTATGTGTTCTAATCTCAATGGTACAGTTTGTTTTTCCATTAGAGTTGAGCAGAAGCTTGTAAAAGAAATTTTGACTAATTAATCCCAGAGAGCCAAGTCCATTATGGAGGCTCAAGGAGATGTAGCCCGGAGGGGGGTGAACTCCTTTATCAGCTTGTTCTTGTTGTGAGTTTGATGGTTTATTTGCTGCAAGTTGTGTTGATGTGTATTTGTTTAAAGTACATATTTAACCAACTAAAAGAACAATTCCTCACACATAAGCATTTACAAGAAGATACATGAACTTAACACATAAGTTTATCTTGCATATTTTAACACATGAAGCAAGGTCCTGTAAAGTTTATTTTAATGAAGTAGGGGTGCTTGCATAGCATAACAAGTCAACCTTCTATTTTCAGATCAGGTGGTATCAGAGCATAAGTTTTTTTTGCTCATGTGTTTTCCATTGATAGCTTGAGATTTAGCTATTGGTTTTTGTGCAAGTTTTTGTGTTGAAGTTTGATATCTTGCAAGGATGGCAGAAGCTTCAAGTATTGATAGTTCTCATACATTTCCATTTTCTAAAGAAGAAATTATACTCATGAGAGATTTGATGAAAGAGATGTATGATAAGAACATTTCCCTTGAAGAGAAGTTGATGGCCATGAAGCAGGAGAAAGACCAGCTTTTGCAAAGGTTGCATGAGATGGAGATTCAACTCCATGAGGCAAAGGAAACCCTTAGCAAGTACATGCATGAACATAAGGTATGCAAAGTTAGTTTATCTTCTAATTCCTCTAGAGATGAATGTTTTGGTGGTTTTGAGAGTCACACAAGAGGAATAGGGTCCAAGTTGTTGTTTAAAATGGGCTATGAAGGTAAAGGTTTGGGCAAGCATGCACAAGGCATAGTTGAGCCTATTGTTGTTGAAGAGAGACCTAAGTTTTGTGGTCTTGGATATGAATGGCAAGATGGAGCAAATTCCAAAGTCGAGGAGACAAAGGGAAAAGTTCCAAGCATAAACTTCGTTTCAAGTTCACCTCCTCAAGAAGGCTTTAAAGGTGAAAGTTCGAGAACTTTTGTTGAAATTTCATTCCCTCCAGCATGCAAGGATTTTATTCAAGATGAATGCAAATGTGTGGAACAAGAAAGTTGTGACAGTGATGAGGACAAGAACATTGTTGATGGTCTTCAAAGGAGAGCTTGTAACTCTTCATCTTCACCTCCTCACAGAGGCGATAAAGGTGAATGTTCAAGGTATAATTCTGCTTATCATCCAGTTGCATTTGATTATGTTAAGCATGATAAATTTGGAAGAAACAATCCTTGTACGTATTGTGGTTTGTATAACCATCATGTTTCAAAGTGTTGGAAAAGATTAACCGCTTTCAGGAAACTTTCTAAGCAAAGGCAGCATGAAAGGAGGATGCAAAAGGTTTGCACTCATTGTCAGAAGCGGGGTCATCATGTTGACCAATGTTGGACGTTGCATCCAACTATTCATCCACAGCCTCAGAAGCAGTTGGATAAGAAGATTGGCAAGAATGGAAGTGGAGATTCCATCATTGATGTGAGTCAAGATGATTCACAAGAGGACGATGTTCTGCAGAAAAAGTCACCGTTCAGTTGGTTTGGTAAGAAATGGTTGGATTTCTTAAGCAAGCAACGCTTGCATTTTTCTAATTGTAAATGCACTTTTCTGCGTTATGTGTGCATTTATGGGAAGCATGATAAGTTGCAGCCATTTATATTTTTCGTATTCAACTCTTAAGTACCCATATGTTTTGGGGATGTACTTATGTTTGTACGGGAAGGAGAGTTGAAGATTCATGAACATGCATTTGTTTTTGTGTATGTGTAAGCAGTGAACCTGGTGATGGTTCATCCTGAGTGATTCATGATTGTTACATGATTATGTATCATGTTTGTCGACTTGTCATTTTGGAAGGTCAAGATGTTTCAATGAGTTTCGACTGGTGTTGATTATTTTCTGACGACTATGTTGTGTCGATCGTGTTGTTCGACTTGTGTTTAGTCGATGGTGTTTATTGACTTGAAAGTTTATTTTGAGTACACCATGATGCAAGAAAACGCCATGTACTTTGATAAAGTACGAGATGCGACAGTTTGTTTGAAGAACAAAAGATTTTGTTTGCATCATTTTTCAATCTTGTATGATTTGTTTTCAAGATTGATGATTTTCTTGGCTTGTGACAAGATGTCGCAGGGAGTTTTTGCAGCCATTGGAGAGCTGATTTTGTTGACGCCAAAGAGTTCGAAAGAGGGACTTGATTCTCAGTGGGAAGGTTGGCAGTCTTCCAAGCACAGAGAGAGCAGTGGGTCAGCAGCAACCAGAGAGCAGTGGTTGAAGGACATAGCCAGTTGCAGTGCACAACATGTCGAAGTGTTCAGGTGATTGTCGAAAAGATTTTGATATGACTTGAAAGCAGACAGATAAGCTTTTGTGGGTCCAAAAGCCTTTCAGTGGGAAGGTGTGATCAAAATTTGGACCAGGGGGCAAAATTTTTCTCAAAAATGAAAGTGCTTGGAATCTGACGAAAACGATGCCATTGCGTCCGTCTCATCTTCCTGATTTCGGCGGTATATTTACTTTCTCGAATGGAGTCTGTATGGAGAAGTTATCGCGATCTGTTCGTCGAGCCAAACAGGCAAAAATTTGATGCTGACTGTACCTGTCCGTACAGTGGTGATGTGGCAAGGCTGTACAGTCCGTACGATGACCGTACAATGCTGATGTGGCAGACATTTACTGGTTAGCATTTGGACGAATGATGATGCGACACGTGGCATGTTTTGGGCATATGGTAAGGTGCCACGTGGCCCAGTCATGGGCTGCCACGTGGCACCCCGATTTTTGTCTATTTGGTCTTCGGTTCAATTTTTTTTGGGGTCGACCGGATTTGAACCGGTGACCTCCCCCACTATCCAACGCTTTAACAAATTTCCGCTAACCATTATGCCGCCACTTGGTTCTTGTTTTATATGTCAAAACATTTATATTTGACTTTGGTCCTTGTATTAAATGTAAAGGGGGCAGGCCGGGGCCTAGCCCCGACCCGTGGTTCCATTGTATAAAACATACGGCCATTGCATATGTTGCGCACGGGTTAAACACATGGCCCGTAGTTTTTAAAACTTTCATATAACAATGTATTAATATATGGCGGGTTTATTAAAACATAACCCAACGGTTATGTATGACCACCGTATGTTATATAATGTGCGCACAGTTATGGTTGGTGCGGGATTTTAAAACCACGGTTTTACATATGACCGTAATTTTTAGCGCGGGGACCGTTTTTAAAACCGTTTGGTCGTTAGCCCTTTTCACCAAGGTGCACGGTCCCATGGGTCCATATGCCCAGGAGTTAGGCGGTTGGGGGATGGAGGTGCCCTAACCGTCCTATAGTTTGCACAGTTATTCGGAAACGCTCGGGGCTAGGTTTTAACATGCACTTTGGAGCGTGTTCTTGGTTCATGCACACAGAGGTGCATTTTGTAGAGCCAGTTCCAGCAAAGCTTGAAGGAGGAAAATGGAGGAGGCCTAACTTCTTTATCGTTTGGCCGATTGAGGTGCCGTAAAAGCCCAGCTAGGGGTTTTTGGATGTGCTGGATCTATTGGTGCTATTTTCAAGGCCATTTGAAGACTTCTTCTACAAGTTTTTCACCATTGAAGTTCCAGGAATCTCCAGGGAGCTTGAAGCCCTATTTGATGGAGGACATGGTTTGGTGAGCCTATGTTTGTTTTGTATGAATGTATAATCATTTTTGGCTAATTGATATGCTCTGAACACATTGGGACAGGTTTCAGAGGCTATTGAGGACTTTTACAGGTGTTTTTGCAAAAGAGAAGCTCAGGGAAGCTTATGGCCACATGTAGAAGAGGTCATGCCCGAATGAGCCATGATCCGTTTTCAGAGTTCTATTAGTTATTTTTGGGGTTTTTATGTGTTCTAATCTCAATGGTACAGTTTGTTTTTCCATTGGAGTTGAGCATTATCTTGTAAAATAACTTTTGACTAATTAATCCCAGAGAGCCAAGTCCATTATGGAGGCTCAAGGAGATGTAGCCCAGAGGGGGGTGAACTCCTTTATCAGCTTGTTCTTGTTGTGAGTTTGATGGTTTATTTGCTGCAAGTTGTGTTGCTATGTATTTGTTTAAAGTACATATTTAACCATCTAAAAGAACAATTCCTCACACATAAGCATTTACAAGAAGATACATGAACTTAACACATAAGTTTATCTTGCATATTTTAACACATGAAGCAAGGTCCTGTAAAGTTTATTTTAATGAAGTAGGGGTGCTTGCATAGCATAACAAGTCAGCCTTCTATTTTCAGATCAACACTATTCAAAGCATACAACTTTGTTAGATTGATTAAAGTATGTACAAAGCATTTTAGAGCGAAAAGAAAGTTCGTTGCTTAAAGAAAACACCATGAATATATGTAAAAGTTTTTATAATCCTTTCATTACACTATTCAAAGCACACAACTTTGTTATATTAATAATGTTTAGTTTTACACACCATATAAATATAGTGATGATAGTATGTTGGATTGTGGTTTAATGATAACTTGGAGTGATTGTAAAAAAAATCTTGGTTTAAATTTTGATTTTCATTAATAAAATATTAAAAATAAAATTATTATTTATAAAATTAACAATACAATAAATTATTTTCATTAAATTATTTTCATTTTGGTATATATAAATATAATAATAATTTAAAAAAAACATATCAAATGATAAATTAAAAATACAAAATATAACATTAAATAACAAAATCCATTATAAAAAAGAATCATCTTTATCCTTTGAAGTTGGTCTAAACCCTTCCATTACAAGGTTTGAATTTACCAGATTAGTTATGTCGAACTTAACATGTTTTTGAAAAGATAGGTAATTTTGTCGTCTCATACTGCATCTTAGTATTGGTATTGTTAGTTATAACATTTTAATAATTATCATGTAATTGACATATTGATGTTAGTATGGTTAGTTATAAAATTTTGGTAGTTATATAGGCTAGTTTGAGTGGTTGGGTAGCATGTTTGTTATTTTCTCCACTCGAGTTCAATTATCATGAGTGACATATTGACTTGTTGTGATAAGGATAGAATGGTAGATGCCCCCTGGGATAGAGATCCACTCCGATGTGCCTCAAGATACCTCAACCCTTGCTAAGTCACAAGTCATTGGTATATATAGATTGCAAGCTGTTGGATATACTCTTGGGTTATAGTGGTAGCTAATAAGTTTGATCCTAATCCTAACCTAAATCACTCAAACGAGTTATCATTTCCTATGATTAAAAAAATTATAATATTTTGGTAATTATCATTTATTTTTCAGTTTTTAAATCCACTATATATTTAACATCATCATTTTTCTTTAATATGATTTATTGGATCTCCAATTAAAAAATTATAAACTTTATTTATTATTTACAAATTACAATTGTCAAATTACCATTATCATTAAAATTAATGATCAAATTACCATTATCATTAAACTTAATTATTCAAATTACAATTGTCCAATTACCATTACCATTAAAATTAATTATCAAATTACCATTATTCATTAAACTTAATTATCCAATTGCCATTATCATTAAACTTATTGACAAGCGATAACTAACCATTGTTCAATCATCATTACACTTATTCTATGTCAATCACTACTTAACATATGTCATGGGTTGCCATGTAATCTCCCCGATGTCTAATTGAGGTTTGTCACACTATTCATCCCTTAATTTATGGTATTCATTCAACCTTTTGAAAATAATGGTTTAAGAATAAAAAATGCAATTTAGTTGTAGATAAGGGTAGAATCATTACGATTATTAAATTGAGTTGGAAGTGGCTTTGGCATATAATATGATGTTGTGTTTCTCAAGAGACAATGGATGTTGTGTGACATTAAGTATAAGTTGGAAGTATTTCTTGTTTGGCATTTAAGGATGAGTTAGAAGTATTTTGTGTTACTTTTTAAATGTATAAAATGGAAGTATTTTTTGTTTGACATTTAAGTCTAAGTGAGAATCGTTACTTCTAAATGTATAATAGTTTTTAGGAAATAATTTTAATTACTTTGTTACATTATTTGAATGGTTTTTAATGTAAATTGCAATAAAATGTTGTTGATAAACAATATATTTGTTTAACTCAAGGGAGTTAGGGGGATTTGACTTCATGACTTTTTTAGGGGGATTTGACTTCATGACTTCTTTGACTTATATAGCTTTGGCATGGTAAGTTAACCACTTAAATATCACTTTCTTAATATACATATTCTCATGTCATTAGAATGTGTCTAGATGAATCTTGGGATTGTGCATCATTAGAGGGCATGTGACACTACGATGTTTCTCACTTGGTTGCTTGACAACATCAAGGATACTTTGTCTAGACTACGCCTCTTCACCTCAAGTATACTCTGTTCTAGGTTATCAACGATTCACAACCCTATTCTAGTGCAACTCTTGTATACTTAGACAATTGTTAACAGTTTAACACTTAGTCATATTTAAGCATACATCCATGAACATGAAAAGCCAAGAGAATAACAGTGAAAAAATGAAATACATACACATATATAGTGCATGTGACGCAAATTGTGCCTAACATTCGGTTAAGTCATACATAGATTCGTCACACCAAGACTCTTTGTCGAAACCATGTCCACAACCTCTAATGGTGCACCTCAGGAGTTCCCTCAACCACAGACTTGTTGTCTCTTTGTTTCCGAAGACTTCATAAATTTCAGTTCTATCTCACACATGCCTCCAATAGACCTACGTTTTCATATTTCCCCAAAATAGACGCAAAAAGGGGTCTCCCCACTTTGTCCACTGAATCCACCTCAAGGAAACACAAGTCCTCCCATGTGGAGCGACTTGGCTCCTGGATGGAGCTCACCCCTCTTCATTTAATCTTGCCTTAGAACCGCAGATCTCTTCTTGCTCTCCTTGTCTTCAAAATCTTCCTCCCTTGGTTTTGCACCCTTATTCTCTTATATGGACTCCAAAATTCACCATCGTGAATGGTCACATCCTTTAGGGGTTTCACGCCCATTCACGAATCCATGTGTCCAAATGAATCATTGCACCCCTTCATGGACCCGATCACCCAAACAAACTCATGCACTCATCAATTGTCATGCCCCTTAGGACCAGAGATTTCAAACCTTGGTGTGCCCCTCATGCCGACATGCCCCAATCTCTTGGTAGTTTCATACTTTGGAAATCCCCTTGCCGCATTCTCATGCCCAAAGGGCCCACTTTCCCAACTTGGGTGCTAAAGAAACCCCACATTCTATCTCCTTGAGGACTTGGGTGGGGTTCTTTGTGCCCATCTAGCCGAAGACCTTACATCCTCCCCCACCTCAAGTCATTTTCATCCTCAACAACATCCAAAAAATATTTGATCTGTAAGTCTCCACCTGAACACATGCCTCCGCTGCAGCTAAGTCTGCTGGAAACCCCATGTTTTGTGCCAACCAAAAACCCCAAATTCTACCAAAGTATAAACCCCAAGTTTCCACAAACCGAACTATATTGCACCCAAATCTGCACAATCTATTTACTGATTCAATACGGTCACTTCATCCAACTCAAAGGATGAAAGTTACCCAAATTTGCTGCACTATGTTGCTACGATGTTGTTTCCTTTCTACTATTCGGTTTTGCAACTACTGTTGCTTCCTGCTAAACCTATCTACTTCCCACTTCAATTAAAAAAATTTCCTAAGTGTTGAACTTCTCTGATCTTGATACTGCACCCATACTTCAACAAACTGTGCCATGTCTCCGCACATTGATATCCCGCATGCCTTGGAATGAATGGGTAGCTAGTCCAACCGTCGTGCCCAAATCATGAGAATGCGCTTCCTCGTGCATTAACTTAGTATTTTTTGTCGCATTTCCATCACCCTATCCAACTCCAGATACTAAGGAAAGTGTCCATCCTTGCCTCACTACTGCTGCCATCATCCGATCTTAATCAAGGAGATCCTCCATAATGTCTAAGTGATGCACTTCGAACCTACTGGGCGTCTGTACTTCGGCTTCCTTCCGTAATTTTTTCCATCCGCACAACAATACCAGAAAAAGGAAAGGTCACCCCTCACCTTGCTACACTATGAAGTCACCCCAAAAAAATTCATTCACGACAACTTGGCTCCATTGTACATCTCGTAGCACAATTAGCTAATCTCTACGCATCCAAACTACCTTTTCTCTATGAATTCATCACCTGAACATGTTGTTATGTCTACCTCTATATGTCCTGGAATGGTTAGGCTTCACTCTCAACCATGTTGTCCCAAAGAAAGAGAAACACCCATGCCCAAGTACTCTCTTCATGCTGCAATCTACTTGTCTGCGCAATCCTCCAAATGAAGGCAATTCCTCAACTCCCTTCCTTTCATCAAGTCAGCTCTCTACAACTCAACATTTGTGATGAGTGTGGACAACATGCCTACACTCCTCAAATTTCCCAATGAATTGTGCAAAGTGCTCCAAGTAGAATGAGTCACCTCAAAGAACTTCCATTCCTTAGGAACATTCGCACCAATACTTTTGCCAAACCCAAGAAATGACCCCACCCAGATCTCCTATTCATCACAAAATCATCCACAAGTCACCAAGGTGCACTCTACCTCATCTAATGTCTCATACCAAAGGTGAGAAAAAACCACCCAAATCACTTGGTTTTTGTTCTTCCCATTCAGGTTGATTTCCAACAATTCTTGGTTGAATTATTTGTTGACTCCATCCATCTCCTAGAATAGAACCTCCTTTCACCTCCTGCAGGTGTCCAAACTCTGCCACTATCATTGTGACTATCAAGTCATCACATGACCCAACGAATCTGGATAAGGAACCAAGCACAAGGGTGCCTCTACACCCATCCTATCAAACTTGACATCTACACCATAGTGACTTGTTCAATGTGCCTCATCAAAGATTTAGGAAGCTTCCTTAATCCACCTCCACGACCGCACCCAAATCTACCTAAGTCCACCACAAGAATCGTCCAAGTAGGTTGCCCCAATATCTCTGCACATTCACCCAATCAAGGCATCCCAAACTGCTACAAGAATTCTTTGAATTTGCACTACTTGAGTCACCTTCAAGTTTGTCGGTTTTCACCGTGGAAAAAGATTGCACTTGAACCACCAAGTCATCCAAATTCCCTTCAAAGAACTCACTACAAAACTTAAGAAATGCAAGAACTCAAAACCAACCATACCTTTCCAATGACACCCTTGGTTGCACCCATGGTTCAAGTCTAATGTCTTGGACCCTCAATTCCCCAAGAAACTGACTATCTGCATGAAATCCCCTCTATCACCATTCACATATCCACAAATTGTAAGACCTTCTCTGTGATACAAAGCTAAGTCCATATGTCAACTCCATAAATACTTCTAAATCCCAAAGCTTGCATGCAACCAAATGAACTCATCTCCAATGTCTTTCCATCTTCTCACCTTGATTACTTATGCTTCAAGGCACCATGCACCCACCACCCTACTTTCATTTCATACTGTTGATAAATAAATTTTTTAACTATGCGAAGAGTCACCTCATCTGAAGGCTATGGTAGACCCACTTGCCCAACAACTTAGCTCAACTCAACTGATGTTCTCAGTGATGCACAACACGAAGACTTCATGATGGAAATGCACCCAACCAACTACCTGTTGTGAATCCACTCTAGGACGCCCTAGGTCATCCAACACACCCAAGTTCTTCACCTTGTTGCAACCCAAAACTTATCTCCTTTTCGATCACTTCTGCGATCACCCTCTACATTCTCCTTTTCTATCACTTTTGCGGTTAGATCTACGACAAGTCGTGCACAAATTCCTACATTCATTTGCCTTTCCCGAATGCTTGGTTCACCCAACAAAATCTGTGCTTGGTCTCTCTAAGGTGTGCACAATAGGTCCGACATGAACTTCCATCACAAATCAAACCAACCGAGTTTGTACCCAAATTGTCTCTGGGATCAATTCTATGACAAGTTCTATGATGAACTCTGTGATGAGTTTTGCAATCACCCACCCTGTCCAAGTGCTTTGTCCTACGAAAAACTCTGCTCTTGGTCTATATAAGGTGTGCACCTAGACCAACCTTCCATTTCATTTTCAACTAAACCTCTACTTTAATTTTGATGCAAAGTCTACGATGAATTGGTTCGCTCCACCGAACAACTCACCAAATCTACAAACGTTCCAACCAAACTTCCTTTGCAACAAATTGTCTTCAAAGTTTGTTCTATTACCATCTGTCACGTCCCCACAGTGTTCCTAGTTGAATATTTCAATCCTGCACCACTAGAGGGCACGTGGCACCATGATGTTTCTCACTTGGATGCTTGGAAACATCAAGAATACTTCGTCCGGACTATGCCTCTTCACCTAGAGCATACCCATACTTCATTCTAGGCTACCAATGAATCACACTCCTACTCTAGTGCAACTCTTGTATACTTAGACAATTGTCAACAATTTAACACTTAAGCATATTTAAGCATACATCCATGAACATGAGAATCCAAGAGAACAAAAATGGAAAATCCAAAGACATACACAGATATAGTGTGGGCGGCAAAAACAATTCCTAACACTCGACTAAATCTTTGTTATTGCGAAACAATTACAATATGAGCACTACTGATTCAGTTTACAACTTCGACAGAGTCACACTACTTGCCTCACCTCACCAAGACACTCATGCATAGATTCTCCACACCAAGGCTCTCTATCGCAATTATCTCCACAACCTCCTTCGGTGCAATTCAAACATGCCCTCAACTGTAGACTTGTTGTCTCTTCATTTTAACAGACTTCATATATTTTGGTTCTATCTCACATATGCCTCCAATAGACCTGTATTTCTAGACTTCCCCAAAATTATCCCAAAAGGAGGTTGCCCCATTCTTTCCACCGAATCCACCTCAAGGAAACACAATTCTTCCCATGTGGAGAGACTTGGCTCCATGATGGAGCTCACCCCTCTTTGTATAATCCTACTTCAGAACCATAGAGCACTTCTTGCTCTCATTGTCGTAAAAAATTTCCTCCCTTGCTTGTGCACCCTTGTTCTCTTATAGGGACTCCAAAGGTCACCATCATGAACCATCACATCCTTTGGGGGTTTCGTACCGCTTCACAAACCCATGTATCCAAACAAATTGTTGTGCCCCTTCGTGGACCCGGTCACCCAAATGAACCCATGCACTCATCATCCATCATGCCCCTTGGGACCAGTGAGCCCCAACCTTGGTGCCCACCTCATGTCGGTGTGCCCCAATCTCTTGGTTGCTTCATACTTTGGAAATACCCTTAGCGTGTTTGCATGCTCGAGGTGCCCACTTTCCCAACTTGGGTGCCGAAGCAACCCCAAGTTATGTCTCCTTAAGGACCTAGGGAGGGTCTCCACACCCATCTAGTCGAATACCTTACACATATGTATACTAGTCTAATAATTCTTACAGTGAATTTTATAGTATAGAAATTTAAGTTTCATGAGAAAAACATTAAAGGTCCTTCATGACCCCACATAATGCCTATTTAGATCTTGCGATTGTTCACCTCTTGAGGGTGTGAGACACTACTATGGTCCTTACTTGGTTTCTTGGCATGCCAAGAATACTTCATCCAGACTATGCCTCTCAATCTAGAGCATACCCATACTCTGTTCTAGGCTACCGGTGAGTCACACTCCTACTCTAGTGCAACTCTTGTATACTTATAAAATTGTTAACAATTTAACACTTAGTCATATATAAGCATACATTCATGAACATGATAGAACAAGATAAAAATTGTTGAACAAACATAGACAAACACAACAATAGTGCAGGTGGCACAAACTATGCCTAACACCTGGCTAAGTCTTTGTTATTGTGAAATAATTACAATATGAGCACTACCGACTCAGTTTACAACTTTTTCATAGTCACACGACTCGATGCCTCACCTCACCAAGCCACTCATACATATATTCCTCACTCCAAGAATATATGTCACAACCGTCTCCACAACCTCCTATGGTGCACCTCATACGTTCCCACAACTACAAACTTGTTGTCCCTTCATTACCACAAACTTTCATTAAGCTAACATTTCTAGACTTTGGTTTTTCATCACACATGCCTCCAACATACCTGCATTTCTAGACTTCCCAAAAACCTCCAAGAGCATCCCAATCTTGGCTACTTGTCTTCCATCTTGGAAACTCTTCCTCAATTCGTTTCTTCAAACTTGTTCTCTCCAAATCCTTGTTAATCCTATATGTATTCCTTGGTTGTGCGACCTTTCTCTTATAGGAATTTTGAGGGTCAGTTGTGTGAAACATCATGTCTCTTGAGTGTGTCCTGCCCCTTCATGAACCCACACTCAAATGCCTCATTGCACCCCTATGTGGACCCGATGTACCCATCCAATCCCACACTCCCATCAACCGTCATGTCTCGTGGACTGACGCGCCCCATCCTTTGGCGTGTACCCCTTGCCTTGTGTGTTCTCTTGTGCTGATCACCATGACTCCTCGTGGGTGTGTCGATGGGGTCATCCAACCACTCTGGTGCACCCATGTTTCCGAGGGAAGATGGGTCCACTCCTTGGGCATGCTCCAAAGTTTCCCTTCCCTTGCCCAAATGCAACCCAAGTCTCTGTTAATCATTCTAAGGAAAGTAAGGTGTGTGTCCCCTTAGTGTTGCACATCACCATCGTGTGCCAAAGGTGCTCCTGGAAACACTCAAACATCTTCATTTTCCGAATGAGTTGTTTCCTCCTTGTGCTCTTCGTTTGTTCCGTCATTGAATTTTCCCAAGGAGCCCGCGCACTCGATGGGTGTCATGGGAGACCTTATAGGTCCCAACACAAAGATGTGTTACACATTCTAGTAAGGCACATGAGGAGAAGGTGAACATAATGATTCCTTAGAAAAGACATTTCTTCATCATAATGTCTCATTCAGGACATTGTTTCAAGTATTTTTTTTTTAACTTATGACATGAATTTTTAGAACTCTTGAACACATAATTGTAAATTTATCACTTGAGAGATGTTACAAACTCTTGCAACAAGACAATGTCTCAAATAAGAAACTATGTAGATATAAAATGTATTCTCTCAAACATTGGTGAAATTTTACATTTAATTTGAATGTTGTTACCTATTTTGAACATTTTTTTACATGCAGCTATGGAGAGGAAATGATCAACATTGACACAAAGTAAAATTGCCAATATGTAAATTCTGTGGGTTATAAAACTACCTACATGTAGTGCCCAATTTTCTTTAACTAGTTTGACAGATTCGATCATATTATTTGAGGGCATTTTTATTACAAAATGACTTAGTTTATCGACATATATTATGATGATGAAACCTACACTATGTTGTCTATTTTAATTTCCTTTAATTGACATATGGTATTTCCAAATGAGTTTAGTTTTAATGATTATATGATAAACATGGATGGATAAATTGTACAATAATATTACGTAATTGACGGTGTAAATTTACATGGTTATGAAACATTGAAATGAAGGTATACACATGCTTAAGATGCATTAAATTATAGATTCTACTAAATATTTTCCAAGTGTGACATGGAAGCCACATGTGTACATTGACATGGGATTGTGTCAACATTGTATGGAATCTACATTGAGTAAGGATATTATAATATGCCATGTGATTAATGGTTCGATTTTAATTTATGATTATGGAACTATTCTATAACTTGATTTTAGTGTATGTAGGCACAAGGAATATGATTTCTAGTCCGTCCACACATGGGTAATGGGGTTGTATGGAAGTTGTACATGGTATCACCAAGAGAGAAGTAAGAACATCCCTATTTCGATAGGGTATTTTAAGGAAGCCCCACTAGAGGAGGATCTAGAGGTGTTATGCATTTCTCAGAATATCACACTATCTCCTTTTCCGTTGGTGTAGGCAATGACACAAATAACTTCTACGAATTATTGACACTCAAGTTTGTTTTATGTTTGGCTCGAGAAAAAGGAATTTCCAAACTTCAAGTTTGTGGGGATTCACTATTGATCATGCAATGTATGAAAGGGAATTTTACATCACAAAACTTCACTTTGAAACTTTATTTCAAGATAT
Organism: Picea engelmannii; assembly: GCA_009831015.1. Lineage (NCBI taxonomy): Eukaryota > Viridiplantae > Streptophyta > Pinopsida > Pinales > Pinaceae > Picea > Picea engelmannii. The sequence continues at coordinate 58,388 of ML812342.1, forward strand.
CAAGAGCAACTTAACAACCTTCTCTCGCATCACTTTTGAACATGTCTACATGAGAAGGAATATGGAAGCTGATTGATTTCAAAAGACAATATTTCTTTGGAAAGGGGAACCTGGAACACCATAGAAATATTTCAAACACACATCACCTGACGATTTTTTTTTTACTTTGCGTCTCTCTAGTTTGAGGACTATACATAGTTATTGGATGTAATCATATATAGTTGGACTCTAGGAAGATTTTTTTTTTTTGCAAATGGTTGGTCAAATCAAACCTCTTTGTTGAAGTTTGCACAATTACTTTGTTGAAGTTTGCACAGTTACTTCTATGTATAAATTAGGAGACTACCATTTTAGTCTTGTACTTTCTAGCTATAAGAGCCCTCTGAAATGCCTACATGAATACACTTTTGTACTTCTATTATTTTTTAATAAAATTACTTGACTTTTTTCCTTGGAAAAAAAAGACCCTCTATCGCTCCTTTGTGATTACAATTTACCAATAACCTCTAGATGTAATCCTTCAAATCTATATTTTCTATTATTATTTTATTTGTGTATTTGTATTAAAGGAATGATAGCAATTGCAACTCCTTTAGAGTTAATAATAACCTGTATATGTATTTATTCAAATATGTGTGCGTGTGTGTGGAGAAGTGTTGGAACACGGTTGTAAGACCCTAGGTTCAAGTTATATAACCAAAAAAATCCTTTAGATACCGACCCTTTCGACATCACCTACATGCAAGTGATGTCTCACTTGAGGCATCTATTGGGGCTGCAAGAACCAAGTTTCTGTAGGAATGAGGGGATGGGAGGTGATAATCATATTCATTCTTACTTATCTACTATGTGTGACTTATCCTATGTCTATTATTCCTTGGTTACTTAGTAATTGATTTTATGCAGTACCATCATGATGCAGATTGCAACATAAACCATTCACCATAACATTCATAACTACTGTGCAATAATCATATAGTAAAAAATCTAGTCTAATATGCATGAACCTACTATTCATAAACAACCAAATGAATCACACACATAGAGATATAGAGGTAACATGGTTCACCCAATCCTTGGGCTACATCCACAACCTCTGGATTCTTTATTATGCTTTTTGTAATCATTCTAGGCTTGTGCACTATGCTACAATAGATTCATCATGTTATCAGTGCCCATCCTATCTAGTTTCTCTACAGTGCAATCCTCTCTTCACAACTCTCCTTCCCTATTCAGACATAGAATCTCTCTCATTCTCATCCTATTCTCTCAACATCAACAACAACACTAACTACTAAAAGAACAAAACTGAACATAACCCCATTCTTCCCGACCCATTACATATTTATACATGGAATCTAGGGCTCAAAAACCTACTTGATTATTCCTAAAACCCTATTACAACCCATTACAACTCATTATGACTCATTAAAACTCATGTTGACTTGTGAGTTTGGGCGTGTTTTTCCTTATTTTGTGTCTACATGCTTCTTTTACATTCCCGACTGCTATTCTTCCTGCTTTTGCATGTCTCTCTGCTTTTGCATGACAAACTGCTATGCTTCCTTTTTGCTCGCTTGTTGGCACAGAGCCAAACCTAGGGTTCAACACTTAACAACGCACCAACAAAAACCCGACTACCAACCCTTTCGGCAACACCTGCGAGGTAGGCGAAGTCTCACCCGAGGTAGAAGCAGGGGGGGTTACAGGATGTAGGTGTCTATAACTAGGCTGGGACACAGATCTGTGGCAATAACACTTCACAGAGTATTCTGTTAATGCTTAGGAAGTGACATACATTAGTTCATTAACCTTATTAACATCGCAGAACATACCCAAGGATAGATCTACCGCAGCAACAACAAATATTATGCACCTTAAACACTTAGCACTTAAGAATGTGAATCATATCTAGCATTTTAACATAAGAAAAGCATTAAAGAAGCATATACATATCCATTACATATCTAATCTAAGCACTAAGAAAAATATAACAGAGATAATCATTGCACAAAGAAAACCATAAGACGCCAAATGTATGTGGTTCACTGCAATGTGGGGCTACATCCACCAAATACTTCGCCTCTTTATTATTCGTCAATCTCTTACATTCAATTAATCCTGTGCACTAAGACACATAGTCGAGCTTCACACTAGACATGATATCTGCGCACCGAGCACTAGATCCCCCTTCCAAAACTAGGTCAAGGCACCGAGATAACTCTCTATCAAGAACAAAGCCTTAATGCACATGCATTCTTTTGCACAAAGCAACTTGAAATTCTTCCACTTAGCTAGCTACTTTTGCAATACAGTCTTCTTTATTTATAATTTTACAAATCCTTACAATAAGGCCTAAAAATGGGAAAACTCCATGGGCCGACATCCCATAACCCATTACAAAAACCCTAAAGAACCCCTTACTGGGTCCACATAGCTCGCAAAATAAGTGATATCTGCGATCTCAACTCCACCTCGACACTCCTTCCTCGACCAATGTATCGAAGTCCAAAAGTGGGCCAACTTTGACCAAGGTTTCCTCAAAACTTGGTCGAGGTCCAACATGCCCCCAACACTCACCTATGACTCGTCCCGAGTCACTCAGGTGCGAACAATGCTGCTTCGAAGGCCTCGAGCTTAACTCAAGCTACCTCGACTTGCTGCTTCGCCTGAGCCTCCTGCTCAACAAGCTCCTGGATATTTTGCTCTGTAACAAGCCCTTCCAGGTGTTGTTCTACTATTGCAACCACTTGATCCAATTGTGAGCCCTGTCCATCAATCTCTTCGAACACCTTGCAGGATTCATCCTACATAGGTTGTAGCTTCTGCGTCACTTCCATTACCCTACCCTGGAGGGAAGTGACATGTTGTTGTATTGTGTGCTTCTCCTGGGATCTCTTATTCTTTCTAACGCAATGAGCAACTTCATCTGCGCTTGCATGGAAAATGCCTACTGTTGTGCCTCTTGTAACTGCACTTCTAGCTTCCTTAGATATGGATCCTCGGTGAGGTGTTCATATGTTTGTGTTCTTCTATCACTCAACTATTTTCATTCTGAGGCGAGGGCTCTTATCCTTACTAGTGTTTTCTTAGCCGTCTCCTCCCTTTGGTCATGCACCGCCTGCAGGGTGCTCGGTACTGTTTGGGCCTCCAATTCTATTATCCTATCCTAAAGCTGTTGGAGGGTCTCAATGAGCTTTACTATTTGAGTTTCGACCAAATCTTTCCCTTCCTGTGCCAAGCCTGACACAGCGAAATGATTTACTCACTGCTTCTTTGACCATGGCCCGCTCTACGAGAAACTGATCCTTTTCCCTCTGTAGCTGGGATTTTTCCTCCTGAAGCTTTGCTTGAAGCTCTGCTTTCTCTCTTTTTTGGGTTGCTGCATTGTCTTGCGCTGCTTGTAATTGTGCTAGGACTTCATCTTTCTCCTGTTTCAAGGCTTCTGTAACCTTCTCCTTTTCTTCCTCAACTCTATGGAACCAGGATTTTGTTGCATCCGCGAGTCTTCTCAATTGGGATGGTTCATCTCTCAATTATGCAGTCTGCGATGACGAAGGTCTAGGGGGTATTGCGTAGACCAAACGAACAACTTGCTATAATTCCTTCAATTCCTTCTCAATCCTTCCATATAGTTTATCCTACTTCTCTCCATATCTCTGAAAGATGTCCTCAGAAGCATCCTCCATAGCTTCGTGGACCAAATTGATGTCATCCTCAGTGAGAGTGGCCTCCAACTAGGGCTTATTAGCGCGTGTCGTATTCCTTATTGAGAGTTTCTTTGGAGAAACCTTCCACTTCTACGGTGTGGTTGGCCCAACAAGGGGATCTTCCAGCGGTGTAGCTTCACCTCCTCCTCTTGGCGAACCAAACCTGTTATATTCATAAGCTTTGTCCTCTTCATCGCTCTCTATATCCTAGACTTCCTCCTGCTTCTTCTTCTTCTTCATCCCACTAGACTGTCCGACATGCTCAACTCAAGTAACTATGGGGCTTCCTATGGTGTCAGTGTCGGATAATTATGCATCAACGATAGGTACAAGAAACTCCTTCGGCCATTCCTTTGTAATATGCTCCTTGTATTCATCTGTCAGTTTGTAGTACGACTGCAATTCTTCATAGTTCTCATCTCTGTGCATGGTGATGTAGATGAAATGAGGATCGATGCAAAACTTTTTTATTGGTCGGTACTGGTGCAAGGTGCGTGGTGTCATGCGTGTAAATGATTTGATGGAAACCTTCAAATGTTGATAGTATGCATGAAACAATGCATTGGACTACCACTGCTTCGTCATGCCGTTGGTATACCACATGGTTGAAAACCGTGTGGCCAAAGGCTCCAATGGTTCAATCTCTGGGAAGATGGCTCCTAAAGGCATTTCCCAAGCAACAAATGCAATGAAAATGATCAAGCAATTGTAATGGAATTCATATCCCAAGTCTTGGGCTTCATGACAATCCTTCTCTAGCTCATTGACAAGGTAGTTTTCTGAGTGCATATGCATGCCCTCCACACATTTTCCTGTGAGGTCCACCATGAACCCAATGACTTGGGTGGGGCGGTTCTTCCTCACAAGCTTGCCAACTAAGAGTTGGCAAGCAAGGTGCATTATGCCATCCTGTATAGAGGCTACCTTGTAACCTCTATTTCCTTTCTCTACTTCTTTGTAATCTTCCTTGATGCGTTGAGCCAAGGAACGGTCCGAGGCCTTCCCTAGATAAAACTACTGATGGTCAGGACCCTTCACACTTAAGTCTGTGATCCAGTGGATCAACACTGAATCCATAGTAATCCTCCTATAAATCCATAAGTATCCACCATGATAGCACGAAAGGAGGAGTTTAACGCAAGCGTTAACCCCCTGGTGGCAGCCAAAATGCAGGATATTCATCACATTCATCACGGTGGACTGCGCCAACTCCTTAATCCATGGCTACGAGACAAGGTGAGGCTTCTTCCCAGTTTTCTTCGTGAGATATCGGTGGGGCACCAAAATGGTACAGTTCTTCCGATCTCCCAAGTTGAAGTCGTTGTTCTTCAGCAGCGGGATCTATCCTAGTTGACTCCCGACTATGCGTATTCCTTTCAGAATGTACGTAGTGAACACAACGTACTCAAAATATAGGGGGATGATTTCATGGTTAACAGTGCCAGCCAAGGGTGGGATATACCTGGGTAGGATCGACGAGATCTTCTTTGTATTATCCAGATCATCGCGGTGCTTACTTCATTGTTTAGTTTCGGGGTTGACACGACCATAATGATGTCCAGTTGAAGGGGAAGCATGTAGTCCCCTAGTTGACGATGCCTGGACACCTCTGGATATCGGTCTGTTGGCCATTAGCTTCTTGAGGACCTCCTCGACAGACTTCTCCAATTCACTAGGTTTTCCTGACATTCTAGTTTTTAACAAACAGGCGGGGTAGGCAAGCGAACAGGCGGGGTAGACAAACAGATAGGCGAGGTCTAGTTTTAGATAAGAATACTCGACAATTAGAAAATTCTTTGTTTATCTTAATCAATCACAGGTATAAAAAAATGGTCCCAACGCAGTGACTGACGAGTTAAATAAGTGGGGTATCATAACAGATCTTTCGACGGCTAGGAAATGCCTCCATCAATGTAAATTTGTCCATTATGGCACAGTTTCAACATCCGAAAGCGGTCCATCAACCCATAAATGGGTTTTCTAACCGTTCCAGAGCGTCATTCTAATGGTTGGGGCGACTCCAATGGTCATCTAGCTTTGTCAGGGTGAAGTCCTATTCTGCACGGACATGTTGTTCCAGCGAGGCTCAAATCCTGCAAACTTGCCTCCTACGAGATTCCAATCTGTGAAGTATTCCATCTGGTCTCTGTAGCTTCTTGTAGATTTTCCAACTTAGCCTTTTTTTATCAAGCTTCCTTGCCTTCTTCCCTGTGATCTGAGTTTCTCTAACTATTTCTGGAATCCTCTTTCCATTCTTATTCTTATTTTCTCCTAGCGTAGTGGCTTTGCATTATTGAGGTTCCCTCAAAGGATCTGAATTTAATATCCCTATTCTTAACACATCTTGAGTGGACATACTTATTTCTTGAATATATAGGTCCTTCAAGCTTTCTTGCTTTCTTCCAACCTTGTTAGATGATTCTCTAACTGTCTGTCCCTCCTACGTTGTTACTTTGTTATGTTGCTTCGACTTATCCTCTTGGTCTTCTATTAGTTGGTCTATTTTCCTAGCTATGAAATCCCTTAATTCTTTCTTTTTCTTTTCTGTGGCTTCTTCCTCTGCTTTCCTTCTGATCTCATCCTTCTCAATCCAAGACTTACCTAACAAAAGTGGGAAAGGGGCATTGTCCCCAACAAACTGAATGAATTCAAATTCTTCTTCAGTCGATGTTCCCTCAACAATAATAGGTACATTAGTAACTCTTCCACATAGGGTTATCATCTTACCCTTAAAAAAGCCTATCCTTCCCAACAAAGGTACCATAGTAGGATTTCCAAAAAATTTCCAGGTTTCTTTTGTCATAATATTCACTTGTGTTTCTTCATCCAATACAAAGTCTATGTTGAAGTCTTCTATTCTTGCATTTATGTGTTGTTTTACTTTCAGCACCTCTGATAAATTGACATTTTTGTGAACATCCATCATTTCTTTCAGCTGTAATAACATAGTTTGAACTTTATCTGATTATTTCTCTTTATGAATCTCTAAAATTCCCTTAGTCTCTTGACTCTCTTCGTAGTCTTCTTGTCTTATGTTCATTCATTCAACTTTAGACATCATCCTTGGACAATCCTCAACCTCATGACCAACAATCTTACAACAAAGACAAATAGGACTTGCACCAGGGAATTCCTTAGCAAGATGTCCCGCTCTTCTGCAGTTATAACACAAAGTAATCCTCTTTTTCTTTTAAATGTTCCCCAACCTCTTCTGTACTGCGCATTTCCCCTAGGATCATAGTGTTGGACCTACAATCTGAATAAATTATTTCTAGGTTCCTGCATCCATTTATTAGTCCAAAAACTCTTTCTATGCATAGGAATAACATATATTTCTTCATTTCCATTAAATTTACTCAAATCAACTCTTTCTTTCAACTGCGCCCTTGCCTTCAGACTAGGACATAATTTTTTAAACATACATAGGTTCATGCTTTCAAAACAAAAAATTTCACTTATCTTATTCTTGTCAAGCACAAAGCTTTACCTCTTTTCGGATCTTACCTCTTTTCTTCAAATCAGATTTATTTCTTAGCACAAAGCTTCACAAGTCAAGTAGAGTACTGCACACTTCAACAACATATCTATGCACATAACTTTTCTTTTTCTTTACTTTAGCTCCTAGCAATCATAGTCTCAGGTCCCGACAACGAAACCATTTGTTGGCATAGGGGAAGACCCAGGGTTCAACTCTTAAAAACACACCAACAAAACCCTGACTAC
>ML812342.1:70764-100839 GCA_009831015.1 Picea engelmannii
GAGGTATAATTACAAATAATGGCCTAAATCCGACATAATTAAAATAACATTACTAATCTAAATTACAACTAATGGCCTAAAGCCGACATAAATAAAATAGCATTACTAATCTAATATGCCCCAATTAAGGGGTAATGAGCCAATATTAGGGCTTAACATCTGTGCATTATGATATATCTAATTTCTTCAATATAGACATAGAATGTGGAATTATTATCTAGTTGTCTCCTCCTATTTTTCATATTCCATAGGTTTGCATATCACATGAATGCATTACCTCTGCAAGTGATGTTTTCCAAAACTATCAATTGCTAGGCTCCTTGCATCCAACTAGTACGATCAGGATGAGAAGCTAGGCATAATGTAATTTCATGCCTTTCTTCCAAGATTATGTGAAATCTACCAAAAAATGATTTACCAAAAATGTGGCCCAATTCATTTGGACCCCCTTTGTGCACTTTTCTGTAGTTGTGATCACTATGGCTGAAACCTTATCCTTGCAACATTTCCTTAGTAATTTGTATGCCAATACCTATGTCAAAAATTTCACAACATCATCACTTATGTTTGTGATGTCCAACCCTCGCCTCCCTCAGAAGGTGTGGAACTTATCCTTCATAGTTTCTGATAATGCTTTCTCCCCCACCTTATTTGTGAATAATGTTTCCAGATCCTCTCCTACTTTTGGAAAGAATTTTATCCATACAATTAGTTGTGTATCAATAGATACTGGTGGATCTAGCCACAAACTTCTTTCGTAGACACAACTTAGTAACATTTTGACAGAGGCGTTTACTTCCTGGCCTCTGCCAAAATGTGGGATCTCCAACAGATTCAATATTCTTGATTTCTCTAGTCCTTCTACCCAACTCTCTAGTTCAAGAAGGATTTCACCTATCCCTAGTATGCTTTTGGCACACAAATATTTTTCCCATTCCATATTGACAAACTTATGTACATATGTTATGTTGTGGTCCACAACCTTCAAAGCAACGACCTTTATTAGCATGTCCCATTCGACAATGACATCAGGTGGTATTTATGGCATGACCAGTGGTTAATTTCCTTCTATGGGTACTCTAACCTGTGGCATGGTGTCCTTTATTGATGGTATGTAGTCCCTATGAAGGCTAAACTTTGAGGCCGAAGCTCTGGGTGTTTCCATGAACACTGGTGCAACCAATGGTTGTTTTGTTTACTTGTGTGTTGGGACTATTGGTGCCCCAATTTTTGGTGGTGCTATTGTTCTCTGCGACTGATTTCTTTAACTACTTTGTGTCGGTTAAATTTCAACTCTGGTTTGGATCTATATTCTCACAAATATTATCAAATGAAAAGAACCTTTCCCTATCAAGACCTTATGCGCTTTTATAACCCTTCGACAACTGTGTAATTTATTTCGCACCCAACGTAAGTGCCAAATCTGGTTATATTCTACAATCAATACTTTCCTTACTATGGAATTAATTCCAAATACTTCACTGGATTCTTCTTTCGATCTTCAGGTCTATCTTGATCCTCGATGATGCCTTCTATTTATGACTACGCGTCTCTAGGACGTTTCTTCAATACTTCTTTTTAACTATCGTTTATATCCTTTAATTCCCTTAACAATACTGTTCCGTGCTTGAATTTTGTGCACACTTAACTGCCCTGCATTGTTTCTATTATCGGTGTGATACTCCCTTTTTCTATGCGGGTCTTGTTTCTTTATTTCCCATAGTTCTTCCTGTATACCTTTGTATTTCTTCTTGTTTTTCCACTTTTTATTTGTTTTCTTCCTTTTTCTACTTTTTGTTTGTTTTCTATATTTTACCTCCCTACTATAGTAAAAATACTATGCTACATGTGTTCATGCGCAACTCAGATTAAAGCACATCCGGTTGACCATCTCTCTAGAGTTTCAACCGAATTCCATTCACCATTCCTCTAAGGAATTCTCCATTGAATGTTTTGAACTACACAAAACCTACCTCCTCACATACTTAATCACATAGGGTCCTAACCAATGCATTCAAAACTTTATTGGATGTTGCATGAACTTTCTATTGTAGAGTAATACTAAGTCTACCAATTGAAACTTTTTTTTGTTTAATGTGTCTATCATGCCATGCATTCTCTCTCGTCTTATGACCTTGCTGATGGAACCTTGAGACAAAGCAATATTCCTCAATATGTACCAACTTTGAAAGTCTCTCTTCTACTATTCCATATTCTGAAAGATCAATAATCATTGCAACATGTAGGCTAGGAACAATAAAATTCATCGACATCACTGCTTCTTGGCCATAGACCAACCTAAAATGTGTCTGTCTTGTCAACTTTTTGCTTGTAGTCATGAATTCCCATAATACCACAATAACTCTTAAGTCCCAATCATCTCTTCATACATTGAAAATCTTTGTCAAAGCATTCTCCAGAATTTTATTAAAAGCTTCTACTATCCCATTGGCCCGAGGGTGATACAACGTGCTCCTCTAATGATGAATTTTAAATTCCCTAGCTGATGTTTCATTTGTTCTATTCAAGAAATGTTTTCCTTGATCAGTGAGTAGAATGTGCGGGAATCCAAATCATGTGACTACATTCTCAAATATAAACCGTGCAACAGTATCCACGGTGCAGTCTATGACTGATGCTACTTATGTCCATCTGGTCAAATACTCTATCGTAGTGATTATGTACCTAGCTCTTGATCTTCTTGTTGATGGTTTGATTGGTCCAACAAAGTCTATTTCCCATTTATCAAACGCTTGCAACGTAACCTATGGGTGTAAAGGAATCCCATCCCTCCTGGATGGATTTCCCACCTTTTGACATACATCACATGCTTGATGATATTCTTTAGTATCCTTATGAAGTGTGGGCCACTAGAGCCCTATGCACAAAATTTTCTACGTTGTTTTTCTACATGTGTAGTGTCCTCTTGCAATTCCTTTGTGCACTTCTAAGAGTATCACAGGCCTTTCATGATCTAACACACATCATATGAATATTTCATCTGCACCTAACTTGTATAAGTTCCCTGCAATTAATTTATAGTCTACTGCTTTAACCACTAATTGTTTCTTCTACGCAACTTCCATGTCTGACATGGCCATTCATGTACTTAGAAACTACACGATGTCTACGAAGTAGTCATCCACCATTGTAATTAAAAATAACTGTGCATTCAAAAATTGTCATCTATATTCCCTGTATCTTCTCCTGAAAGTAAGTGTGATAAGTGATTTGGTCCTCCATTCAACTTCCCTGGTTTCACAAAAACCTTAAAATCATATTCCTGGAACAACAACAACCATCTGCATATTCTCCCCTCCCAACACTGGCTTGTCACTAAGTATCTTAGTTCAAAATGGTATGTATACATCTTAAAGTGAGAAACCAACAAATAATGTCTAAACCTTTGTAGCGCATATACCATTTTCAATCCTTCTCATTATGTAGTGGTGTAATTCTTCTTTGCTATGGACAACTTCTTATTTGCAAAAGAAAATGGGTGATCTATGTCACCTTCCCCTGGTTGATATAGTAATGCACCCAAAGCTATGGATGACACATCTACATGAACATTGAACTCCTTCTGCCAATCTGGGAAGATCAAAATTGGTGCGATCACTAATTTATGCTTTAATGTGTCCAAACCCTTATGAAAATCCTCATTCCACTGTAACTTCACTTCTTTCTTCAATATTTTCTCCATAGGTGTTGTAATCTGTGCATAACCCTTAATGAGATTTTTGTAATACTCGATATGACCCATAGTTTCTCTGAGCTATATTACTGATGTGGGTGGATTTAAATCCAATATCACTACAATCATGGTAGGATCCACTAATAATCCCTTCTTACATACCACATGGCCCAACAAAATTCCAAAAGGCGTGCAGAAAAAAAACATTTCTTAAAATTCAGTGAAATTTGACATTGTCTACACCTATCAAAAATTAACCTAAGTACTTATATGTGATATTTCAATAAATTAGACACAACCCAATCATCTAAGTACACTTCAAGGAACTTATGAATAAAATCCTTAAAAGCTACAACAAAAACCCTTGAAAAAATTGCAGGTGCATTCTTCAGTCCAAAGGGCATCACTGTGTACTGATAACTTCCCCACTCTGTTGCAAAATTAGTCTTATATCTTTCTTCCTGCTCAATATATATCTGATGATACCATGATAATCCATTTGTGAAATAATAAGCCTCCTACCATCCTACATTCTCTAGTACTTCGTCTGCGAAAGATGTTGGAAATGGATCATGTAGAGATTAATCATTTATCCTTTTCAGGTCTACACAAATCCTGATTCCTCTTGTTTTCTTATCATGAACCACCATTGAACTTATCCATTCTAATTCCACCACTGGTTCAATAATTCCTGGTTAAACATTCGGTCTATCTATGCTTTCACCTTCTCTTTATGCTTCATATTTAACCTGTAGGGTCTCTGTCTGACTGACTTAGCATCTGGTTTCAAAGGGATATTTTTCTCGCCTAATTCCCCAACTATCCCCCTCATCTATGAGAATGTAGTTAGGAATATATCCTGATACTTGTGCAATAAATATGCAATCTTCTCCATAGTTTCATCATTCCAATAATCGCCTATCTGTGCAAACTTTGGATTTTCCTTTGTCCCAATATTTACCTTTTGTGTCTTTAGTGTCCGTGCGTACACAACAATTTCGAGATCTATCCCTTATACTACACATTCCCACTTAGTTTTAGGTACTTGTAGATTCCTTGGATCATCCTCATCGTGTTCTTCTTTAGCAACATTGTAACATTCTAGTAATTCATGGACAATCATAGAAGCTCTATGTGCATTGCACATAGATGCCTCCTCCATCGACCCTTCTTCTGAAAATATCTTATTTCTAATGACCTGCAATGTTGCATCTAGTTATGGAGATTCATGTTCAAAATTAAATGTTACCTTAAACCTTTGAATCAACTTATCTCAAATTTTTGTTTATCTGCACATTTCCAGTTCCAAGTACTAGTTGTTTGGAATTGTATCCAGTGTATGTATAAACCTGTGCGTCCATTCCCTCTTTGGTATCAATCCCCATATGTTTCTGCACTGCCCAATATGATTTGTTGGGTCACTTATCCCTGTATACTTATGTGCAATATTATCCAACTCAGTACCAAATATTACTGGCATTAGTCTTCTACAATACGACCAATCTTCCACTCCCTCTTTGTGTGGATCCCACCATCTAGCTGGACTAGCCTTCAAGATAACATCTAGTGCCAAAAATATTTGTTTTTTGGGTACTTGCAACTCAAATTCCTTTACAAACGATATTATATCAGTCAATCCATCATACCTGGGTGGATCACATAAATCTGTTCCAATCTAGCGCAATTATCGAGTTATGCATGCACATTGTCTAGTTGATGCTTCATGCATCCTCTCCTGCAAATGTTCTATACCTTCCTCTGAGTTTGACACACATGAGCTAATGCTTCTCCAAATTAGAGAACCATAAGCAATGGGGTTAACATAATCATCCATCCGTGCAGTCATATTATACAAGTTGTCAATTTCATTCCCTCTCGTTGGCTCTATATACCTCTTTCCTTTTGTTGGATCCAATGGCGCAGTAACCTTCAAGTCTCCCACCTAAAATATGATTTCCCTCTTCTTCAGATTAATGATTGCATGATTATCAAAGGCCCATTCAAGTCCCATTAGTGCTGGATATGGCTGACTATCATCCACCATCTCAATGACTTCAAAATCTACTACACTGCACACTCCATCTATATTCACAGGTACTCCTGTCAATCAACCAATCGAGACTATCTTGTGTTGATTTTACAACCTTAACTAAGTAGGAGACCAAATCAACTTGGGTTTCCCCATCATTTCCCAGGCTTGCATTGGTGACAAATTTACATCAGAACCCAAGTCTAAGATAACATTATCCACATCATATTCCCCAATCTTTGCACTTAATCTGAACTCTTTGCTAGTCCTCTTTTTACGTAGTCCCTAATTCACTACCTATGTGAAACATAAAATTCCCTTTCTTGTGTGCAATGATCAATCATTTCACATAATTAATTCAACACAATCTCATATTTGATCAATTCTACGCAACTTCTCAAAAACTCTCTTAGAGTACTTACCTTCTCAAGTGGCCTCTTTGGCATAGTACACTCACAGACAAGATGCATAGATGGTGTTGATGCTACCCAATCCGGTCCTCGTATATATTTTCTTACCCTTCGATACATCTCCTTTTCTTTTTGTGGGTCGACTGTTGGCATAGGTCTTGCTGATTTCCTTACCCATTGCTCAACCTGCTTCCCTTCTTTCGTCGCATCAATCCTTGTTCTCTCTCCTCCACGTGTAACAAATTCTATTCTAGGTCCTTCATTGTGTTTCTCTGATGATATTTTCTAGACGTTATGATTTGGATTTTGGTTCTGATTCCCTCTTTCCTACCACTTTTCCAGTAGTTGAGGACAATCTTCTATTGCATGGTCCAGTGCTCTACAATATGTGCAGGTTGTACATGGATTTGGGTAGTCACGAGCCAAGTTTCCTGGTTGATTACAATTGTGCCATATTATTGGTCCTATACCTCCTCTGCCTTGACCTCTACCAAAATCCTCCTTGATTTCCTGGATTAAAGATTCTCTGATTTTTATACTCTGGACCACCTCCTTCTATTGCAACATTTTCCTCCTGAATTCTATATATATCTGAAGTGTGTTCTCTCATCAAATCGAATGCGTGACAATGCTTCTCTTCATTCCCTACTGACTTACAAAATTTACAGAATAATTTCCTTGGTGTACTCTAGTATTTCTATAGTAATGGACATTTAGTCAGATGATGTCCCCATTTCTTACATATTTCACAGTATCCCCCTCCTGGTAATGGATTCGGTGCTCCAATCACCAAATATTGCACAAATGTTGGGCATTCATCCTTATGGTGGCTTTCAATCCTACATTTGGTACACCATACTTGTTCCCGCTTCTCCTTCCCTTTTGTAAGTTCTGCCAATTGGATTGTCAAGGAAGCTAACTACATCTGGACTTGTGCCATCCCTCCACCATCTTCCCCGAGAGATGCTTCCAATTTCATTGCAATATCCAAAGCTTTAGGATGTGACACAACCTTATGTTAAATCATCAACTGACGAATGTGTGGTAGTAATCCTGCAATAAACCATTCTTGATGTTATTGATCGGGGATCTAGAATGTCAATCTACCCATCAGTTCCTTAAAACATTGGTCATAATCCCAAATTGATTTATTTTGTACTTGTTTGATTTTGTTCAACTCTGTAATGTACTGCAATTTAGACTTTGGCTTCTTGAGATATTTCAACAATTCTTTCCTAATCTCTTCTAACATCCTTGCTTGTCCTGTAGGTGTGGTACTCTTTGGTTTCATGTACCAGACTAGTGCGAAACCTCTAATTTTTTTTTCCAACTGCATATTCTTTACAACATCATCTTGGACATTCTTCGTAGCCCAAGTTGTCTCACATACAAACATATGTTATTCTGAGTCCTGTGACCCAACTCCCTAGAACTCATGTAGTTTCAGAGTGTTGTCTAGCCCTGCTATGTGGTTTTGTGTAGTGCCTTCCCTCGACGATTTTGGTTGACTCTGACTCGATGCACTGCTTCCACTACTCTAGATAATGCTACTCTGTCTCCCCCTTCTAACTATAAGTGTTTTTGACCAATCCTCAAATGTTATTTTTGATCTAGGTGATGCACATGGGGTCGTGGAATCGAAACAAGATCCAGTCTGAGTAGGACTTACTGGATCTTCTATTATAAGAATGAAATGAGAATTCTCTTCTTATCCTTCTATGTACTGTATTTCTACGATCTGGACTATTGTGCAGGGTTCTCTCCCCTTAGACTCACTATGTATCTCTCCTTTATTAGCCGCAGTCTTCAGCCTCTTGTACCTTATTCCACTGTGCAATACTCCAAACTCGTCTTCCTCTTCTGATCCAACTTCTTTGGTTCTCTACATCCTCAGTCCCTCCCTTCCTTCTTCTTTTCTTCCTTCATTCTTTCCTACCTTCAGACTATCCTCTTGTCATCCCCCAGTTCCCCTACGTGCACAAATCCCCTTAGAAATTAGACTCCATTTTCATCACGCACTTGTCACAAAACAACATCTTTATCCAAGTACCAAATGATTTCATAAAACTTCCGCACATACCCTTGAAGAAATACCTCTCTACAACACTGTATGAATGGCTACAATCCACTGCAAATTCTATAATATAACTTCCCAATATGTTGTCCAACCAGATATCAACTGCACGAGAAGTCTTATTACTTATAGAATTCAACTTCCTTACCAACTCATGAGTCTAGTTCCTCGATGTTGTGGTTCGATACCTTCCATTATTCTCCACTAATCCTTCTAACCACTCAGTGAAAATAATATAAATTTTCCAAAGAAAATATCATGCATCTCTGTGTACACATACCTTTGCATCCATTGCTTTTCGCTCATCCAAGGGTTTATATTCTCTTTCCAAGCAAATTATTGTTCCTTTCCTTCTATCCATTCAATTATCTATTTCTTAGTCGACCTCCAAAACATTATGTCAATCACAGATTCTGGGTCTCGAGAACAACACCATTTGTTGGTGCATGGTTGTAATACCCTAGGTTCAATTTATCTAACCAAAAAAACCCTTCAGATACCGACCCTTTCAACATCACCTACATGCAAGTGAAGTCTCACCCAAGGCATCTATTGGGGCTGCAGGAACCAAGTTTTTGCAGGAATGAGGGGATGGGAGGCGATCATCATATTCATTCTTACTTATCTAACATGCGTGCCTTATCCCATGACTATTATTCCTTTGTTACTTAGTAATTGATTTTATGAAGTACCATCGTGATGCAGATTGCAACATAAACCATTCACCATAACATTCAAAACTATTGTGCAGTAATCATATAGTAAACAAATCTGGTCTAATATGCATGAACCTACTATTCATAAACAACCAAATGAATCACACACGTAGAGATAGATAGATAACGTGGTTCACCCAATCCTTGGGATACTTCCACAATGAATAGCTTCTTTATTATGCTTTCTATAATCATTCCAGTCTTGTGTACTGTACTACAATAGACTCATCATGTTATCGGTCCCCACCCTACCTAGTCGCTCTACAAATCTCCTTCCCTACTCAAACATAGAATCTCTCTCATTATCAATATATTCTCTCAACATCATCATCCACAACAACTACTAAGAGAACAAAACCAAACATAACACCATTCTTTCCGACCCATTACATATTTATACATGGAATCTAGGGCTCAAAACCCTACTTTATTATCCCTAAAAACCTATTACAACTCATTATGACTCATTATAAATCATGTTGAATCATTGTTCCGGCATGCTTTTCCTAATTTTGCGTCTACATGTTTCTTTTGCATTCCCGACTGTTTTTCTTCCTGCTTTTGCGCGTCTCTCTGCTTTTGCATGTCAAATTGTTATCCTTCCTTTTCTCCCTCTTTATCTTCTTGCTTTATTCTCTTTCGATTCTCTGCCAAGTATGTTTTTACTACTCACTTCAATCCTAAATGCGCCTTTACTGCGCACTTCGCTCCTGCCTTCTCTTCTTTATTCCGTTGTTGCGCATCTCCTCCATACTTAGGATTTTCCTCAAAATTGTATCCAAAATGCTTGAGAGAGAGAGAGAGAGAGAGAGAGAGAGAGAGAGAGAGAGAGAGAGAGATTTTGTTATGTTATTTGTGGATTTGTAATAAAGAATCATAGAGAGCAAAGTTAGTTAAATAACATTGATTTATTTTAAATCCAAGAAACACACAAGCAATTCATATGATCTACATTTTTTTAATTTATGTATTTATAGTGAAGAGGCACTGATGACATTGACAATGCTAGTTAAATGAGTTTATCTAATTTTAAATTTAAGGAACATAAAATCAATTCATAAAATACAACATGAAAGAATTATAGGTAATTTTGACACTCCAATTTTAGAACAAAATCCCAAGATTTATTAATCAATTTGTATAAATCTAAGTCAAGTATATACTTCAAAGAAAGGGGAGAAAAAAAAGTGCGTCGTTTTTCCTCCAAAATGAGGAGGTTGAAAAAATGCCACATTTTCATAACCACCTAGTGTCCACAGTTCAGCTAACAACAACAATTTATGACCTCAAGAAGAGGCTCTAAATTAATTCCATCATAAGTTCAGCTAACAACAACAATTTATGACCTCAAGAAGAGGCTCTAAATTAATTCCATCATAGATGGGTATTGATAAAATAAAGAACCAAAGGGAAAATTTCCTACTAGTAAATAGTTTGTAATTGCAAAGAGTCGATGGAAAAGCATTTACTAATGAGTAATATGTGAGAGTAAGAGATGAAACCGCCTATGAGTTCACATACACTTAATTGAAAAGGAAAATATGATGTACATAAACCCAACTCCAACATAAACAATAGCTCTAAATATCAACCGTTTTGTATTTCAAAGTTTGAAAAATGAAGAGACTATATTAGTAAAAATATCAACCATTTTGTTCTTTAAAAATCCCTATGGAGCTTAAGACAAAGGAGTAAGCTCAAATATTTGTTTAGAGTTTCTTCCCTAAAAAAATTATTCTGTTATTCAAACATCCATGTGCATATGTAATGTGAATGTTTTCTATTGTTTTTAATTTTAAGAATGAATGACAAAAGATAGTTAAATAACACATGTTAAACATAACACATGGTTTTGAATTTTATGATAAATATTAGAATTTAGTGTATTAGGTATGGAGAGAAGTTGATTTTATAGAATTTTTTTATTTTTAAAATGTATTTTTGAATGATTATCAAATTTAAATATTTTATTTACGATCAATGATATTTATTATAGTTTTGTGTCTCAATTTTACACGATATTATTATGATATTATATATCATTTGAAGAAATATTTAAATGATTTGGAAATTATATATATATAATCAATTTTAATTTTAATTTTAATTTTAATTTTAATGATTAATATAAATAGAGTAATTTCATTTATGCAATTTTATTTGGCTATTTTTATTTAGTTATATGCACTATATAATTTATATTAAACTTTTAATAATAGTTTTTATTTT
The DNA here is from genome assembly GCA_009831015.1 of Picea engelmannii. Taxonomy (NCBI): domain Eukaryota; kingdom Viridiplantae; phylum Streptophyta; class Pinopsida; order Pinales; family Pinaceae; genus Picea; species Picea engelmannii. Next base: position 81,917 of record ML812342.1, read on the forward strand.
ATAGAGTATCTTACTTTATTTGTATTGAAAATTTGTTTTTATTTCTTGATTTTATTACTTTGAACCTTGAAAAGAACCATTGATCTCTTATTTATAAAAAATACGATGTATAAAGTTTTGTGAAACTTAAAATGATGGATTATTGATTTATATGAACATAAATTGAAGGCAATATAAATATTGAAATGTCAGGATCTTTTTTTAATAATGAAGGGTGAATATCATTTTTTATTTTTTTATTTAACAATTAAAGGTAAACATTCTTTTTTATTTTTACTTTTAATAACAAGAACATATATTTTTATATTATCAAAATTGTTGTAGTTTTATTGTTCAACAAATTAGTACATATAAGATACATGATTTTCAAAATAATTTTAGGCATGTTCAAAATTCTTGCCAAATTCTTGCCTTAGCATCTATGACATTATATTCATTCCAAAGTATTGTTCAATAATTCCCTTGTAAGGGTATACTCTAACATAAATTCTTCATAAGAGACAAAATTTGAAATACATAAAAGAAACCTAAAGGAATGTGTAAGTCAATAGATCTTAAGTTTAGTGCTAATTGGGTGTTATTCCTCAAGTTCCACTTCCATGTATTCAAGTTATTGTTGCATTGTTTCTTCTTCCTTGGTACATAATGAGTCTATATAAAGGTGTTTCATAGAATATACCATATTTTGACAACTAATTAGATCATTTACATTATAACTAAGCATGAAACATTCCATCTTCAGTTTAGTAATCTCCTTCTTTTGATGTTGCACTATATCCATAAGAAATGCTATTTATTTGTCATTGCTTGTTTCCCATGCCTTCATTTGTTCTGCTACCTATGATATAGCTAATTTATTTTTGTTGATAATGGTTTCTTGAGTCTTGAGAATTCTTTTAATGTCAAATGTCTCACAAACATGGAAACACCTTGCATGCTTGTGAGCCATTGACTCCTCTAATTGCACACCTAAATTCCAATTCAACATGATACCAATTTATTTCCAACCCAAGAAAATACTAGAGTTTGAAACATAGAAAGGAACAATCACCCAAGGCCAATGCCTCCACCACTTAAATTTATGGAAGTGACTGACTATACTCAATGCTTAGTCCACAAGGATACCCAACACAATATGATTTTGTGAGAAGAATTCCATTGACTAAGAGTCAGCCATGAAACCATCACCCACACCAGCTTCCAATCTCGTAGAGACCCCATTCATTGAATTTTACAAAGGGACGAGAAGAGGATACAGGCTCAAAATACCCCAAATTAGTAGTTGGAAAATGATTCCCTAAATCACAACTTGCTTTAGACCACCTTGAAACTCATCCATTATCCCACCTACAAGGGAAATCATGATAATATGTGGTTAAATGACCACTCCCATTGAATGCCTCTTGTGCAAAGTCCAAGACACACTCTTTTGTATCAAATGAAGGTGTTACTTCGATACATGAAATTTGACATAAGTATGGATTAACACGTATAACAAGTTCTTATAAAGAATTTATTCATGATTATATTAGGTGGGTGACATAATGCTCTAATTTTTTTTTAAAACTTGTTCTTAACCATATGATTAATAAATTGGGAACCCTGTCTGACACTTCTTGAAAGGTTACTTGATCAAGCCTACTTGCAACATTAGCTATCTTGTACACCTTCCAATTCAATGCCCTTAACACATGGAAGAATTCTGCCTTCTTGAACTTTTCAACTTCTTTATAGATCAAGTGTAGTAGTATTGATAGTGCACTTTGTATTTTCCCTGTACCTTTACACATATTTTTTATTATTAGTTCCAAATTAAATATCTGATAATGATTAATATCCTATGTTTCCATTCGTTAATAATCCTCAAACCCCGGAACAAGGCAAGTGATTCAACTTGATTGTTATAATCCTTCCCTAAACCCCATGCATCAGACTTTTCCTTTTTCCTTCAGGATCAATGATGACCCCTCAAACATTTGCCACCCTGGGGTTTGTTGGTTGTGGAGCCTGATTATCTTCCTAATTAAGAGGTCCTTGCTTTCAGCTGTGTTTATACCCCATGAAGTATTTACACCCCATAAGTATGTACACTCTTCCACGCAGGGGAGTGCAGAGGGGGGGTACCCCCTCTGCGGGGTCCGGGGGGCCTATCCCCCCGGCTGGGGGGTCTGGGGGCAAGCAGCCCCCCAGCGGGAGTTCGAGGGTGAAGCCCCGAAGAAAAAATTGCCATGTAAAAGTATATTGTAATTTCATTGTAAATCTGGACCGTTCATTATAAGGTCGCAGATCTAACGGTAGAGATTATGTTAGGGTTTTTTTTTTTTTTTTTCCCTAGAAGGCAACCCTCTTTTATGAGGGAAATGTATCGCGGATATGGATGATGGTGAATATTGTATTCTGAGAGAGGAGACTGTGAGAGAAAGAAGAGGAAGTTACGACGAGTTTTGTTGTAGGTTGTATCCCTTCATTTGTTGGATAATAATAAAGGAAGGACTTGGGAATTTCTCTAGTGGACGTAGCCCACACTGGGTGAACCACGTAAATCTATGTCTCTCTTGTATTGTGTGTCTTCTGTGTTTTGTTTCTGCATTTGTTTTATTTTATTGCTCCGCGGTCCTATTTTTCTAACAGGGTTCCCCCCTTTTCCCATCAAATGATATCATGCACTTCTTTTTCCCCTACCTCCATTTAAAAAAGTCATCCTCTCAAATGTATTTTCCATTTTACCTCCATTAGAGGCAAGCGCACCAACATTCTAGTTGCAATCTATCTTTGATTAATCATGTTGTCAACTTAGGTGCATTCTTATTGTTCCAACAATGACACAAAGTACCTTTTCAAGCATTTTATTTTAATTGATTTTGATGATAAACTACATGACTTCTTCACGATTCTTACTATGGGAAGAAGGGAGTGCTGAAAAATAGCCTTATTTCTTGTGAGCCATATTTCCCGGCATATAAACTTGGGAGTTTCGATCCATACTCTTTTTAAAATAGGTTTATTTATGAAGGCCCTGCATATCTATTATATATTTTAGTCCACAAATTTGGAAATGATACCTTCTATAATATTCCTTTGAAAACATGCCTCCAAACCTGCTAAGAATATTGACAATCAAAGAAAAGATGTTTAGTAGTTTCATTAGATGAACATCATAACACAAATCTAGATTGCCCCTTTATTCTTTTTTTTTTTAATTTTATGTAGTTAAAAGTCTCTCATGTACCATAATCCAACAAACAACATTTAATTTTGGGAGTGAATCAACATTCCAAATATATTTCCATAATATGGAATGAGAGGGGTTAGGAAGATCTGGTAGAATATTGGTGTATCCGTTTTTAATAGTGTAGCCATTAGAGTTCCAACCTTTCTCATCAAATTTGTTGTAGTCCACTAGTGCACACCCAACTAAATTCTTGAAGAGAATATCTAAAGGGGAGGATAAATCCCTAGGTGGAGAGAGGATTTTCCATCCCAACCACCTTGCTTCTCCATTCTAGATTGAAATATTTGACAATTTAACCAATCCATTCCTTAGAAAACAAGGCTTAAGTTTGTATATCTTAGGAATTATTTCCAAGGGAGGGTTTCTAAGAATATTGCTAGACCAAATGTTGATTATTTTTCCATTCTCTAGAACCCACATTAATTTGGATTGAATTTTGAAAGGATCTATTTCCTTGCACAATATCCAAATCGAAGAGCCTCCTCTTTCTTCCAGCAAGGTATCAAGACATCATTTTTAATTTCTGAAGTACTTTTTAATCAAAATTGTTTTTCACCATTTTTCATTCTAGTAAAAAGTCTCCACAAAAGATTAGCTCCCATTTCCAAATTAATAAGTGTTGGATCCTTTATTTCTAACCCTCCCTAGTTTTTTGGTGTCCTAACAATATTCCAATTGATCAAATGGAATTTTTTTGAGTTAGTCTTGTGTCCTTGCTAAATAAAATTTATGATTCCTCTAGCAACCTATTGCATTACATTTACTGGAGATAGCATTGCAAAACATTGATGGATTAGCACAAGAATATATTTTATAAGAATTATTCTTCCAGTTGGTTATAAGTAGTGAGACCCCCATTGTTGAAAATGTTTTTCCATCTTACCAAGAACTCATTGCCATGCTATGGAGGTTAGATTACATAGAGATATTTGCATTCCTAAATAGTTAAAGGAGGTATAAGATGTTGAATAGGGAAATCCTAAGATTCTTAAGATGCTTAAATATGTGTCATTGGCACTTTCCAACCATATATAAGACTTTTCCCACTATTGAATTTCCCTACTGATTCATTGACAAAGTTGTCTAGGATCAGTTTGGATATCTTTGTGATAATAGATGTAACAGTCCCTAAAACAAGGTTTCATCTATAAATTGAGAGTGACTGATTCATTTAATCCATTTCATGAAACTTGTTCCTTGGATATGACCTATTAACCTTTCATGTTCTAATATTTTTCCAAACACCTCATCCGTTATGATATATAGAAGAGGGGAGAGTGGACAACCTTTTTGCGAGCCTCTTTTTCTTCTGAAGAATGATGTGGGTCTTCCATTTACTAAAGGTGATATCCAAGGAGATCATATGCATGCTTGGACCTAGCTTACAAAATATTTATCAAATACAAACCTGTGAAGGACCTCCATGAGGAATGAATGGTGAACCCTACTAAGAGCATTTTCCATATCCATCTTAAATATCATTACTTTTGCTTTATTAGTCATATTAGAGTGGATTGTCTCTTGGACTAAAATAATGTCATGCACAATTTTCCCTTTTTCATTAATCTGCCTTGGTTTTCAAAGATAATCTTGGGAAGAATATTTTTTAACCTATTAGCTATGATTTTGGTCATAATCTTGTACACTAAGTTGCATAGGGAGATGTGCCAAAATCTTGTGAATGATGAGGTATAATAAAGAAGAGTTGGTAAAACCACCTTCTTTCTTATTTATTAAAGTATAATTCAACATTTTCTTTAAATCAAATTTGACAATGGAATTACGGAATAGAAAAAAGTGAACATAAAAGACATCTACCCTTGGGGATTTATCTAGTTATAGATCCTAAACTACTTGAAATATTTCCTCCTCAACAATTTCTATGAGAAAAGCTACATTATATTCCTCATATACTAAAGTTGGGATGTGCTCTAACAACTCTTGCACTTGTCTAGTATTTTCTTCTTCTTCCTTTGTGTAAAGATCTTCAAAATGAGTTTGGGTTGCTTCCTTCTTTGTTGGAAAATCATATAGGTGTGTGCCATCTTCTAGGTTAATTTATCTAACAATGTTTTTCTACCTCCTTGCCTTGGTTTGTTTGTGAAAGAAGGATCTATTTTTATTGCTAGATTGTAGCCATAGACTACGAAATTTTAGTCTCCATTCCTCCTCCTCATTTCTAAAAGATGCGTTTAATTTCTTATATATATATATATCTATATATATATATATATATATATATATATATATATATATATATATATATATATAATTGTTCAGTGACCTATAATGTTTCCATATCCATTTGCAATACTTCTAATTAATTCTAATATTATTTCCTTTCTTGCTATGGATAATGTTTCCATATCCATTTGCAATACTTCTAATTAATTCTAATATTATTTCCTTCTTGCTATGGAGGGACATATGTTAACTTGACCTATTGTTTTAATGCATTTTGACTATCCTAAGATTTTATTCCTAGATGAAAAAAGGGGATCTCATGATTGACTATCTTCATGCCACTATGATTATATTTAATAACTTCTACATTCTATATCCAAATGGGTTTGAACCAAAAGGAATAAGGCCAAGGTTTTGTGATGGATCAAAGGATAACAATATAGACTTGTGGTATAAGACACTTGAAGGTACTATCTTATCTCCCAAAAAGAAGTCATCGTAGATTAAGAATCTATCCAAATGAATTTCTATGTACCCTATGCCTACCCTTTTGTTATTTCCTGTGTATTTCCCCTTTACAAGATTTGCATCCACTAGATCTAGTCTACTATTAGATCTTCCATTTTTTCACACATAGGGTCCTTGGATATTATACCTCCTCCTCTTTTTTCTTTATTAGAGAGTAATGTGTTGAAATCTCTTTCCACTATACTATATCTATCAAAATAATTTTATTTTTTCAATTGTAATGTTTCCCAACACCCTATATTTTCCAGATAATGGCCGTGAATGTAGATATTAAATAGGTTAAATCTCATACATGATACCAAGTGATGAAACCTCATCATAATCCAATGACGTGAGCAATGTGATGATTCCAAAATGACTTTTGAGGGATCCCACAAGGTGAAGATTCCTCTTGAATCTCCTCTTGCGCTAATTGTAATGACTTCATTGGTTCTCCATTGATTTTTTTCCAATGTCCAAAGCTTCTCACTCTTCCAATTTTGTCTCCTAGATAAGGATAACTAAAGAGATTTTGACCCTAATTATATCTCCAAGGGCTTCTACTTTGATTTTTCTTCTTGTCCTCTATAGTTCCAAGATGCCACTATCATTACTTAAGATGTGGCATTTTATGGTCGCCTCCTAAAATTTCTAGAGGTGCTTGAGCTTCTTGTCCTCCATTACCTTGAGGTATTCATCCAGTACCTAGAGTGTATTCAATGGTATGTTGAGTTCAAATTGTTTTTTCTCTATTTTCTATTTCCTTTTTCATTTTCTTTCCTATTTTTTTTTTAATGATATTTTCTCTTTTTTCTTGTTCTTCTATGTCCTATGTTTGTTGTTGCTTTTTTCCATTTTAAAATTCACTCATTTGAGTGGGTATTTTCTCTACTGAACGGTTTATTTTTCTTTTCCTATTTACAATTGTGTCTTCCTTCAAAGCTTGAATAAGTTGATTCTGAATTTCTAGGAAATAAAATGGTCCAAATATTTGAGGGGTAAGGATCGGTTCAACACACTCATGACATGATTTGATTGGTTCCTCCATATGCTTAAATGTATCCATATCTAATATCTCAAATTGATATGTTACAACAACCTAGGGTGATCCTTGTTGCACATCCAAGTTTTGAAGATTTTTTTCCTATGATGGGCAAGATATAGATTTCATAGGGACAGTTCTAGTTCGTTGCTTGGAGGATGAAGGTGTTGACCTCTTAGTAATCCCCTTGGAAGGATGCATTTTATTCTTAATATTTTTCCATACCTCTCCCTGGTCAGGCATTGCAGAAGTTTGAACTTGGTTCTTCTTACAATCCTCCTCCACAAAAATAGTGGTTGAGTTTTATTTTGATGAGAACCTGCCAGCTCCTTTGGACCCGATTCTCCATTGAATGTAAGGAAGGCCATAACCCCATAAATTACTTGATTAGACCTATTTTAGTGAGAGATAAATTCTTGTTTCTAGGAACATTGGATGGAAGATGAAGTTGTCGCAATTGGTCGAGTTTCTTAACAAGTTAGGCGAAAATCGATTTTATAAAGGATATCTCTAGTGAGGAAACTAGTGACCAAAAAGTGGCCTTGTCAGAATCAAATTTAGGAAGAGGATGGGAGGCTCCTCTTGACATCATGACTAGGCCTTGAGGCCTCAAGGGTGCATATTGGAAGCAACAACTAGGGTTCACAATTCTAGTAATAAATCCTCTCCAAATTTTGAAGAAGAAAGGTGCATTGTTGAGCAAGTATTATTCTAATAAAACAAATTGTATGAATAAACATCAAATTTTAACACGGGTCTCAATTAAGACTTCATTTTGAACCTAGTTCAAGAATGATCACTCTTATCAAGAGCTCAACATATATTTCCCTTTGATACACAACAACATGTCGACATACACATCATTCTTTTTATCATGTCAAACATGTTATCATGAAATAACTTAATTTTATTTCTTTCTAAAATTAATTTGTATTTAATTTGTATTTGTATTTATTGTAATTTATTTCAACTTAAATTTTAATATACAAATATCTATTTCTATTATATATTAAATAAAAAAAATTGTTATTAACATTATTTGTCCTTGAATAAAAACTAAAATAATTAAATATTAAAATAACCTAAACCCCTAACCTCATACCTAAGCACTAAAAAATTAAATTGTAATTACTAAAAGACATAAACCATAATGCTTTAACACCTTAATTAATAAGATTTTTTTCTTTTCTTTTGTAAACTAGTTGACTTAATATTAATATAATAATTGACTTTATTATTAATATAATAACTGACTTTATTATTAATATAATAAAAACGAATAAACATTAAATTGTAATTACTCAAAGACATAAACCATAATACTTTAACACATTAATCAATAAGAATTTTTTCTTTTGTAAGCTAGTTGACTTAATATTGATTTAATAATTGACTTTAGTATTAATATAATAAAAAACGAATATAGACAACAATCTTGTGGCCTGCCACCTAGCAAAGCAAGACCACAAGAGATACAACCTATCATTGTTTTCATCAACAAAATATATTCTATACGGCCTCCATCAACCAAAAAAAACAAACATTTATTATTATCCTTGTTTTTTTAATCATATATCATTTCAAATTTTGTTTTTCCATATAATTTATTTTTGTTATTAAAATATTATTTTCTTTCAACATACATATTCTTCTATAAAACGAACATATATTATCAAATTTAATATTTGCTTTATTTTATGGTAAATACTTTACTCATCGAGAAACACAAATATATTTAATATTTTTTTTTTAAATAATAGATTTGCTTTTAATTTTCATATTAATTTAATTTTTTTCATAAATATTTTTTTCCATCTCTCACATATATATAATTAAATTGAATATTTATTTTATTTTATAATAATTTTTATTTTGAAAAAGAAAAAACACAACTTAACTATTTAATTTCTTACCAACATGCATCCTTAATCTAAAATATATCAATTTATTATGAACATGCATCATCAACTTAAATTAAAAACAAATTATCAAAATTTACAATAATAACAATAACAATAACAATAATAATCAAATTTTAAGGTCACGACAAAGCCAAATATCAAATTGATGTATGTAACTCCTTGGGACAAGGGACCCCCTCTACAACAATTTGATTGCTAAAGTCTACAAAAGTATACATACCCTAACTATTCTAGATTTGAACTTGAGAAGAGAAAATATCCATTACCATGTTCCAAACTTTATTATAATACATTTTTAAAAACACACAATTTACAATACTCCACACAAAAAAAGATAATAATAATAATCACCACTAAATTAAATATATTTCATGAGCTCTTCAATATATAATGAAATCAAGAATGTTTCTAGAGAAATCATCCCATAATCCTAGAAATTAATATCCATTATCTAAAGATGGGATGTTATATTGCAGATGATGTAAGGTCACTCAAACCAATTCAACGACTATGATGGTTGTACACCTTTAGTCATTCTTGTGGGGTGTATCAACAACTTTTGTGAAATTGAAACCTTAGTGTTTTACATCTATAATCATTCTTGTGGGGTGTATCAACCACTTTTATGAAATTGAAATCTTAGTGGAGAAAAAACAATCTCCATTTTAACCATTTACATAATAAATATTGGATAATTAAAATTTACTTAACAAACAAACCTAAAAACAAAAAGTCATATAAATACATATTTTAAATAATAAAAATCATATAAATGTCACTACTAAAATCCAATCACACCCTATCGCATGTGCATTAATGTCCCACTAATAATTACTTCAAATGATACAAATACACTCACAATGACACTAAATACATCTACAAATATATAAATATAGCTACTACAAATTAAATATTAAATTCAATCACCTAAACATTAAAACTAAATCATATTTATCTAAAATTAAATCTTAAATTTAATCACTTAAACACTAAAATTAAATTATATTTATCTAAACATTTAAACCTTATATTTCTTATATTTGAAAGATTTTATTTAATTAAAAATATGTATTTTTATAAATATATATTAATCATTTTTTCCCCCAAAAATGATTGATCTCTACTAATATGAAAAGGTTCTACTAAAATTTTAATCATTTAAATAAATTAAACTCAATATTATATTAATAAAAAACTTAATTTTAATATTTCAATAATATTAAAAAAAAATTAAAATACAATTAATAATAAACATTTAAATTATCTAAACCTTAATCTAAAATTGGATACCAAAAACATGTAAATAAACAAATATTCTAACAAATTTGAATTTTCAGATAAATTAAATACAATATTGTATTAATGAAACATTTCATTTTAATATTTCAATAATATTAAAAAGATTTAAAAGGGTGGTAAGTGAGAAGTGTTATTTTTTTTTTTTATCCTGAAGGAAAATAGGAAACAAACTTCGTATGGGCCCTGGGGTTTTGGAGAATCCTCGAATAATCAGGCCGAAGTTTATGTTCTTCTTCAAGACCTACTCCTTGCAACTAAACTGGGGATATAGAGTTTAATAGTAATTGGGGACTCAAGATTAATAATCAACCTAATGTTAATGAAATCCTCCCCTTCTAATAACAATATTGCCTCCATTATATCTCGATTTCACAAGGAAGCTAGTTGTTTTCAAAATATCTCATTCTTTTAGATACCTTAAGATCAAAATGGTCAAGTTGATGATCAAGCCAACCATGCCACACAACTTCAAGAAGGTGTGCTAAAGAAGAAATGGATGCTATATCACCATCCAATCCCTTAATCTAGTTTATCATCAAATCATGGCATATACCCTCTCATTAATGAACCACATGGTGCATAGTAAAGTTGATGGATCACAGATGAGGTGAAGGGATTCAATAAGACTTGTGTATCATATCCTCACATGCATATTCTCAACTCTAGTCTGTGCTTTGAATGATGTGTGTAGGATTTTGTAATGGTCATGGGATAATGGAATTGGATATGGATGTGTGCTCTAGAGGAGGGAGTAAAGGCATTAGTCTGGTAAGAATTCTCTCCTCTATGTGGATTATCTTCTGAAATTTATGTTTAAGGTATTTTGGCTTAGGATTTCATGTTTTGGTTATTGAACATTAGTTTTTGTGGGATGAACTCTTTGGTTTCCTGAATGTTAGTTGCATCTATGATATTAAAGGTCCTATGATATTAAAGGTTCAGTCTTGTCCCATGCTATCCAAAGTGGGGGTGAATTTGTTTCTGTTTGTAATTGAAACTTATTTTTGGGGGTTTTTGGTTATTTTCCCTTCTTCTTCTTTGGGATCATTGGTTTGGGTTTATCCTTGGTTGATTGGGTGAGAAACAAGGCATATTTGGTGTTCTGGTTCATTTCCTTTTCTGAGAAAAATTGGCAGCCATATTCATTCTTCATGGATTATAGGGAGGCACAAGACACTGGACATTAGGTTTTGTGGGATGAACTCTCTATTTTCCTGAGTGTTGGTTGAATCTCTAATATTGAAGGTTTAGTATTGTCATGTCCTATCCAAAGTGGGGGTGAATTGGTTTATGTTTGAAACCAAAACTTATTTTTTGGTGGTTTCTCCCTATTCTTCTTTGGGATCATTGGTCTAGGTTTATGCTTGGTTGATTGCATCAAGATATATTTGGTGTTCTGATTAATTTCCTTTTCCAAGAAAAAATGGCATCCCTGTTCATTCTTCATATATTACAAGGAAGCCCAAGACATACAAAGGGCCCTCCGTAGGCACAAATACTCCATCCACATGACCTCCATTTTTTTAGTTACTTCAAAGGTTAATAATAATAAATTCCAATGTTTAAATCAAAATTCCCTAATCATGACAACTTTATCACAAAATAAACAACAAATTGATTCTTTATAATAGGAGTGTAAGATGATTAGAAATATAGTTCCTAATTTGAGTAAAATTTCTTAGTCAACAACCTTAAATTTTAGTATGTCTACAAATTCTATCCATCTAGAGATTAATGAGGACACTGTGAATTAGATGTTTGAAGACATGGACAATGGAAATCAAGAATCAAATCCAACTAATTTGGGGTTGGAAAAGGCACATCATTATCATGTCTTTTGTTAAATGTTATGTATTACAAAATAATTTGTATTTTAGAAGTTTTTTAAACAAAACATACTAGTAAGAATAACTAGGATGCAATTATTAAAGACTTAAGTACTCTGTATATTCGACAAATAAGAAACTAACATTTTTATCTTAAAATTAAGACCAACAAATTTTATAACTTTATTATTTAACCTTAATTACAACCTTTTATATAATATAAATGATCCCAATTTTTATTATAAAAATATAAAATATAAAATTAATAATAAACATCCAAATAATCTTAACCTTAATTTAAAATTTAACAATAAACAATGCAAGTGGAAAAAATGGAATGTAAACTTAAAATACAATGACTCCATAACCCATTGAACATTTAAAATCAAATTATAAAATTAAACAAACCTTAAAGTATAGCCCTCACTATTAATATACTGAAAACATATTTAATTTTCCTTTAAAGACAAGTTTGTAGAGTAGATTGTCCATACTTTTTAAAAATATAAATAATTATAAAATCTCTAATAACTTAAATATATTCACCAAGTCATGGCTCTTGCCATAAAGGTAAGTTATTACCTTCGAAACTTCACACATATTTTAGTCATGTCGTTGTCAACCTGCTACATCTTTTACTATCCTTTTGATTTCCATTTGTACATACATGATGACCTCAATTGGAGTTAGGAGTTCAAGGAGCTCTAGGAACTTGGAGTACTAAATGACTTGACTAGAGGGTTGTAGGTGCATGCATTAAATGACTTGACTAGAGGGGTAGTTGGTTCATTATGCAACTCTCGAGGCAGTTAATCCTTAGTCGATTAAAGGACTTCTATCCAATATGGTATGCATGTTTGCACACATGTTCTTGTAATGATGTTGTTTTCCAATTATTTGATTATACCAAAAGGGTAGTCATAACATTTTATGATAGATACTTGAACCACCAATTTTAATAAAAGATGTTATTATGTTTATATAATTTATGAATAATTGATGATAATATCAATTATCATTTATTATTGATATCAATTTTGATAAGATTTTTATTTTTATTTTTTTTAATATATATTTTTTTATATTCGAAAAGAGTAAATATAAGTTTTCTTAAATTTTGTTAATTTTGATGAGTTAACAAGTTAGGAAAATTGATAGTATTACAAATATTTTGAAATTGAGATTTGATATGGATACATATAAGACATTTTTCAAGAAAATGTATTTAATTTTCCACCCTCTCAGTATCACAAATATGACAAATGCTTTCATCCCACGACGTTTTAGGATTTTTCTAATGGCTAGTGTCACTATGAAGCTTGTAAGAGCTTGCTCTTATTTTAACAATTCTATTTTTCTTAGTTAAACTAGTTATAATAAACAAATATTTTTGATATTTTAATTTCATGTTAATGTTATCTCTTTTTTGTTAATTTTGAGGGAAAACCCCCAAGTACTTCCCCTCATTTCTAGGATGATACCCATGGTAAACCCTATATTCTTTAATGGGCATTTCCAAGTTGACAATAAGGATCGAAGTCGTTACAACAATATACTCATAATGAACTCAACCTATCATTAACGAGAATAGAACTTGGATGGGGAGGATAACACTCCATCCCATAACCATACAAACTAGACCTAATTGGCATGTTAATGTTCTCTTTATAATACATTAATTTTCTAATCAAGAAAAACATTTTTTTTTAAGGAAATGGAGTTGAGCATTTCTCTCTGCAGCTAGGGTTTACGCTAGCTACCACTCGGATCACATTGTTGAAGTTGCTCAACTCGCATTGCTAAAGATGCTCGACTTGCACTGCTAAAGCCACTCAACTTGCACTACTGAAGCTGCTCAACTTGCACTGCTGAAGAAATGATAAGATCACTCACACTGTAAAATACACTTAGTTTAGCATTGACTCCTCACATTGTATCCACCATTATCTAGTCTACGTGGAGTTTCAGGCCTGTCCATCACTTCCTTTGTAGAATAGACATGCTAGACCACCACCACCTGTCCATAGGTATAGTGTGCTCAGTATGGCTAATTCAATATATCTAAGGGGGAATTCCCTACTCCCCTCCTCAAATCCCCAAAATTTGAAGGATAAAATCGTTCAAATAAAAGTGAATTTGTCAAAAGGGAAAAAGATGTTCCCAAATTAGAAATTTCAACTCGAAAAGCTAAACATAAAGCCAAAATGCTACATGAACAAGAATTAATTAGAAATTTCATAGGATCATGGTCGCCTAGTCCCCAAGAAGTTGATGTATGGGTCACAAAAAAATGGGATTCTCCTTGTCCATTTATTTGTTGTGGAAATGAATTTTTTTATTCATTTTTTATACTAAAGAGGAGAAAGATAACATTTTAAGTTCATGGCCATATTTCATGGGTTCTAGGGGAATGTTTCTCTCCCATTGGACCCTTGACTTTGACCTTGAAAAATAAATCTCGGTTTCTCTTATATGGGTTAGGCTTCCACACCTTCCTATGATGTTCTGGGATAAATCCACTCTTAAATTATTGGAAACAACGTGGGTTGATTCATTGACCGTGTAGAGATAAATTGGGGAATGTATACCTGTACTAGAATTTGTGTGGAAGTAGACTTACTGAAGGGTCTTCTAGAATGATTCAGTTCATTATGGAGGGATGGATTCATCTCCAAGTACTTGATTACAAACATATTCCATTTAAGTGAAACATCTTCCATGATTATGGCCATTTTGAAAAATAATGCCCAAGTACAAAAGAATATTGGGCCCCTTTGAAATAGGGTCATCCCCCCAGAAGAACAATGAGAAATAAGAATTCAAACCTACACCTAGAAGGTGCAAGAAACCACAGTCCAAGAGCTCCCAGCCTACAAAAAATTATTAGATATTACCATCCAATGCCTCCAATAGCATATTTGAAATACTTGAACATAAAGAGGAAGTAGATAAGGAGAATTCAAAGACTTGCGTTCAAGAAGAATAGATAGAAAATCTGAAGACTCGTCCTCATGAATCAATAGAAAAAAATCTTGAGGACATGGAGGACACAATTATGTTCACTAAGTATGGGATTTCACTTAGGGTAAGATCGACAACTCCTTAAGAGAATGAATTAAAATCATAAAAGGATACAGAGGAAGAAAAAGAGGAGGAGGAATCTAAAGTCTTTGATTCTCCTTCCTTTGCAGAAATTTTAAAGAAAGATTTGTATTTCTCACCCTTGTCAAGAAGGGGAAGAAAAACAAGCCAAGAATATAGAGAAAAAGAGGCAAAATGAAACATTATTTTTGGTATCCAAAGAACAATATACTTTGCCATGTTTACTGGGGGAGGGAATTACATACAAAATAATTATGTTATGTTTTTGCATATTTTTATGCAAACAATTTGTTAGAATCTATTCTTGTACTTAGGAAGTAGTAAGACTTAGTTCCACATGGTCAAGGGTTGGATCTCTCCCTTTCATACTTTTGATGGGAGAGTCATGTTGGTGTAAATCTACACAGATGTTTAGAAAATCTACAAATCATGTGTTCACTTCAATATTACAGACAAATGTTAGAGAAAACTAGAAACCCTAGCTTTGAATGAACAATTTCATCTTCATATTTATGTTATTATTGTGAACAAAAATAAAATGCAGCAAAAAGAAATGAACAAAAACAACAAATTCATGAAAGAATGAAAATAGTATTCATTACCTAATAGATGGATTTGCATAGCACCTATGAATAAACCATTGAAGATGCTAATCTCCTTTAGGAGGGTTCTTGAAATTCCTTGGGTGTCTGGTTGCTCTCTCCTCTCCTTCTAGTTGTAGTGGCAATGTATGCTCGCAAAATTCTATCAAGAATCTCAGGCTCTTAAGATTAGGTGAAAATCGAATAGAATTCACACACAATGAATACAGACAAATGAAAAATGAGAGAATGGTGTGAAATGGGGGAAACCCTCTTAGTTTTATAGGAAAAAGTTTGAATTTTAATTCATTTATTTTTCTTTTTAAAATAAATTTAAGAGGGAAAAGTCTTAAAATGGGTTTTTTATTTTTATTTTATTAGGTGAAAATAACTTTAGGAAAGGGGTTTCTATAAGTTATATTGATAGGATATGGTGTAACAGTAAGTTTTTAGGAAAAATACCCATACTATGCATGGTGCGTTTTTAGGTGATAATTGGTTCCCCCTAATGTATGATGTTAGGAGCACCTTTTATGACTAAAATACATTATAGTTTTATTTTACCAAGGGATGAGACAACCAAGGAGAGAGAGAAGCATCATGGGAAGAAGAATTGTTCATGCAAAATGTCGAAGGTGACCACCTATCAACAAGGTCACAAGGTAGTGAGTTACATGATACCAATAGGGATGAGGTAGGCATACCCATACTTGTCGAGATAACTCATGATAATAATTATAATGGTGTTCCCTGTCATATAGGGGATAAAATGGTGAGACAACATGAGGTCTCAAATACAATATGGTGATGGAAAAAAAGGGATAGAGTAAATTATAATGAGATGAATAGTCCCATATACATATTCCTAGATGAAAGGATCAAGTCTACATCATAACTTCTATTGATTTGGGTACATAGGAACTGATGCCCCCACTCGAGGTGAAGGGGGGTGGAAACAACCTGAGAATCCCTACTGAAAAGGAATGGGGCTCCGAAGATATGAAATGAGCTAACTGAAGGGAAGATCAAACTAAGGTCTCTAAGAATGGTGAAATCAATCCAATCAAATATCAAGAACTACATTTGAGGATAGATCAGGATATATGTACGAATATCAATGGTGTGATGATGTCTCCAAGTCAAGCATGTGAGACCTTACCAAGTTTGATAGAAATGATGATTATCTTAACTTGGTCTAAGATAACCCATCAAAGATGTGGATAGGTACCAAGGTACATAGGACTAACCCCCTAGAATGAAGGTGTTGATGTCGATAGGGGAGATTCCACTGGTTCCCAAGAATGAAAGAGATTACTTAGGCTCGATTTCCAAAGTAAAACTAGTGAAATTATATCTTTGGAAGAAAATGTTGATGTCGAAACATGCGTGGGACTACCTAAAGGAAAACCCCCTCATGAGGTTTTATGCATCTCACATGTGTCTGGTGAATTGGTACAATCAATTGGAGCATTGAACTGTCAAGTGTAAAATTCTCAAGTGTGTGATGATGAGTTGAAGTCGAGCACATGAGAAACAACCAAGTCAAAGAGCATTGATGAATCTCTCTACTTGGTTTGAGGCACTCACAAATGATGGAGATGATTCCAAGGTACACAATCTTATAAATCAGGCCCCTAGAATAGAAGTGTTGAAGTTGATAGGGGAAGGCTGGTTGAAGGAAAGGTAACAATGAATCCTTGAATCTAACATGAGGTAGAAAGTAAAGTGTGACTGATAGAGATTGCAACCAAATTTGGAAAGGAATGAAATGAAAGGTGGACTCAAGAATTCCCTTGTTCATATCATAAATGCAAGACTAACCTAGCAGTGACTGAAAACATTCCATGGGTAATAGTCGATTACTAGGAACAAGGATTTTGAAGGATGTGTTAATGAATCATTGGAACAACTGGAGGTCAAATATGGGGAACACAAGATGGTTATGACTCATGGAGGTTATACCAAATCGTAACATGACACACTATGGAACTAAACAGACTCCATGGGATATAAAGGTGAATCATCTCAGGTGCATAGGGATGATTCCAAGACTGAACCAAGTATTGTAAAAGCACAACGCCCTCTTGAGATTTCCAAAGGGGTTTTAGGAGGATAAGGTGCGATATGTAGTACCAAAAGGAGAATACAATAGATATAATCAATGTGTTGAGAGAAATGATATCCAACTAGAATCCCATGGGAAAAATCAAATGAGATACTTATGGGAAATGAGAAGATAAATTCCCCAAAAAACAACCAGATAGTTGTAACGTTGAAAATGAAAAATGGAAATGGAAGCAATCAATGGTAGGGACATTAATGGAAATATCCTCAAGGGTGGGTGAATGGTGGCATAAAAATGAATAATTGTCATTGTATGGATGACAAAGAGGGATTATACATGATAATTCAACATATACCAACCATAAGTGGGGGATTGCAAAGGGTATGGATTTCAACATGATGAGAAGGAATGCATGTGGCTCCACTCTGGTATGTAGACTGACTAGACTCCTGATCCCTAAGGGGATTGGCTAACATAGGCAACAAAATGCAACAAGGGTCACTATTCTATGGCATACATGTGAGGAATTCTCTATAATCACATAGATGGAAAATGCATAAGATGAGGGGGTTGATCCATCTACCCAAGTGAGGGGTCCTACCTAAAATTTCCGGGGAATGCAAGGAAAATGAAATGAAAAACACATATTTAAACTATGCTAAATGCCATGGAAATTGAGGTCTAGAGGAGACTCATATCCATGAATAAAATAATTTATCCATGGAGAAATCCTACTCATAAGTCAAAAAATACAAAAAAATGGGCGTTTTGGTAATGTGTCGCAATGAGTATGAATTCAATGTAAAAAAGTATGATCTTTGACCCTTATTGGAAAAATGGCTTCCAAATGAAGTATCAAATCTCAAAATTCCAAGATTACCCTTTTGAAGAGCTTGGAAAGATGATTCCAACTATGTATATGGTGTGTCAATATGAGTCCATATGATCCTATAAGAGCCAAAAGAAAAATAGGGTTTTTTCTATAACAAGGGTGTTCCCTCCATTTCCAATTCATTGTTGCACTTGGTGGAGGATAAGATTGGAGAAGAGGAGGAGAACCTAAATCTTGGTGAGCTCATTGTGAACAAACCAACCATTTGAATTTGGATTTGTGACTTTTAGGTTGGTGGCCTAACCATACTTGTCAATTTTTGTGGATTAAT
>ML812343.1:0-19636 GCA_009831015.1 Picea engelmannii
GGACAAGGAGTGTTTGAGTGTGTGAGAGGGAGACAAAGAGAGCAGGTAGAGAGAGAGTGAGAGGAAGGGGGGGATAGATATTTGGGAGGGATATATGTATGAGAGAGAGAGAGCACATAGATAGTGGGAGGGAGGGGGAGAGAGAGAGGGAGGGAGGAGGGGGTGGAGAGAGAGTGACATTGATTGTGAGAGGAAGGGGGGAGATAGAGAGAAGGGAGGGTAGAGAGAAATGGGGGGAGAGTAGAGGAGAGAGAGAGGAAGGGAGGAGGATATAGTGAGAGTAGATTAACAACAATGAGATAGAGAAATAGGTGGTAGATATAGGATAGAAAGAGGGGAGAGATAGTGGGAGGGAGGGTGAGAGATAGAGGGAGGAGGGGGTAGAGAAAAAATGTATGAGTGTGAGAAGGGTGGAAGAGAAAGAAAGAGAGGGGGCTTAGACAAGGATGGGATGGAGAGAGAGTTAGACTGATTGTGAGAGGAAGGGGGGAGATAGAGGCAAGGGGTGGGAGCGGGGGGCGGGGTGGTAGAGAGATATATATAGAGAAATGGGGAATAGAAAGTGTGTGTGAGAGAGTGTGGGAGGAAGAGAGAGGTAGACAAAGAGGAGAGGTAGAGAGAGGTATAAAAAGGAGTAAGGTAGAGAGTGATTGTGTTAAAGTGTGGGAGGGAGAGAGGGGAAGACATATAGGGGGGATAAAAAGTGTGTGTGTGTGATAGTGTGGGAGGGAGAGAGAGAAAGACATAGAGGGGGGATAGAAAGTGTGTGTGAGAGGATGGGAGGGAGAGAGAGGAACACAAATAGGGGAGGTAGAGAGTGAGTGTGTTAGAGTGTGGGAGGGAGAGAGAGGAAGACATATAGTAGGGTAGAAAGTGTGTGTGGTAGGGTGAGAGAGAAAGGAATAGAAGGGTAGTAGAGAGCCTATGTGAGAGTGTGAGAGGGAGAGAGAGGAAAATAGAGAGGGGGGTAGAGAGAGAGGTAAATGTAGGAGAGAGGGGTAGATGTAGAATATATACAGGAGAGATAGTGCGACGAGGGGGGGGAGAGAGAGTGTGTGAGAGTGTGAGAAGGGGAGAGAGCAAGACAAAGAAGAGGGGTAGAGACAAAGAGAGAGGATGGGGGGAGAGAGCAAGGAAAAGAGGAGGGGTAGAGATAGAGAGGGAGAGGGAAGAGAGGGAGAAAGAGAGGGGGGGTAGAGAGAAGAATTGTAAGAGGAAGGGAAGCATAGAGGGAGACATAGAAGGGGGTAGAGAGAGAATGAGAGGAGGGGGGGAGATAGAGGGAGACAGATAGGGGGAATAGAGAGAGAAAGAGAGGCAGAGAGAGTGAGACTGAGACTAACAATGAGGAGAGAGAGAAAGGGTGGAAGAGAGAGGGGAGTGAGGGAAAAATGAGAGAGAGAGAGAGAGAGAGTCTGAGGCATGTCAAGGTAAGGTCTAGCTCTAGGTCTTTCCATGTCTTTTGATGTCTAAGTCTTTCAATGTCTAGGTCTTACCATGTATAGGAGCGTGAGGGGGAGAGAGGGAGAGTGATAATGAGATAGAGAGGGGGGGTAGATGTAGGGGAGGGAGGAAAAAGGTAGAGAAAGAAATGTTTTATAGGAGCACGTGCACATTCCTAGAACACGTGCACACTCTTAGAGCACATGCATGCTCTTAGAGCGTGTGAATGCTCTTTTGAATTCAATTTTTTTGGGAGGGATTGACAAGGTTTATGCTGACTTGGTTGGCTCATATTTAGGTTCGGGATGACAAACCTAGTGGTTCAGTCTGCAAATTGATAAAAACCTCCATTTTTGTGAATTACCCTCTATATATTTGTCTTTGACGTTATTTTTCTATATGCTAAACAATTCAGTTGTTGACGAAACTACAGGCATAGATGGAGTCCGCTATGAAGATTTCAAATGTATAACTTTTTTTTAAAATAAATATTGTTTACTAATTTTAATCTATTTTTTTCTTCACCTATATCAAAATCATAGAATACATACCTCTCTTATTTTTGCTATAACTTTTTCTAGGCTTAACCATTTCTCAAATGAGTTATATGTGATACTTGAGGAGATCAATACCTACGACCTAAAAAAAATATTGTTTTGATCATGTTAAGACCCTCTTAGCCTGCAAAAATATAAGAAATTCTAATTTAGGCATATGCTGACTTTGATAATTTTTAAAAAATATAAAATTAATATTAAAAATTTTCAAAAAATACAAGGCACAAAAAAAAAGGTTCTCTACAAATATATATTTTGTTGGAAAAATAAGATACTACTATTAGAAAAATCAAATATATATTTTGTTAATTCAATTTCCTACTTTTTGTTTCTTACACCATATTCAAATTCATTATAAAAATACCTTAAATAATCCCTTTAAATTAAAGAATTGTTATTTTACCCACACTTAAATACAAAGTCACCTTCCATTCTAAAAAAATTATTTCTTCTAAAGATCAATTAACTTTTACAAGTCGCCTTCTACAAAGATTCTTGGTATTTCTTTGTTTTCGTGTCTGCTTACTTTTTACCGCCATTGTTTTTATTTTTACCTTTTTAATGTGCGGTTTTTGTTGTTTTTCTTTGTCGATTTGTAATTTCCCCCTACATACAAACTAGCACAGCCGCTAACTCGAGAATGCCGAAAGGTCGGCTAAGAACGCGTGCCATAAAACGTCTGTGGTAATATGAAATGTTTGGTTGCACGGTTTAATCCTATTTAATCATTTAAATGTGGCAATTACATATCCTTACAATAATTTTTTAATGTGATTAGGTAAATGTTAAAAAGTAAACATGTTAACGAATGTCTTGATAAATGCAAGAAAGTTATGAACAATAAATCTGACCCATTGATTTTGGAGGACGACTAAGAATATGCCAGCATCTTCAATGCATGGCCATCAGATTAAGGTTTAAGGTTAAATAAAGTTAAAAGATCATTAATTGTGCCCATTGTCAATAGGTGTACGCCTTTCAGCGTAAATATGATACTCTCCTTTATTTTTGGTGTTTCGTTGTTTTTCATGACCACTTGTCTTTTACAGCGACTGTTTTTGTTTTTTCCAAAGTTATCCATATAATACAGGGTTCATCAAAATTATTTCTTCAACAACGTAAGATTAAAAAAAAATAATAATGTTTTTCTTTAACCCCACACACCTTATAATCGACATAATAGGGTCTTCTTGTCTTAACATGATCAAAACGACTTATGTTTATTTCTATGTTTGAATATAATCGAAATAAAATAGTGTTTTTCACAGTGAATTCGATATTTTCATTTAGATTATATTCAAACATAAAAAAAGATACTTTGAATAATACAGTTATATTCATTTGTCTTAATATCATCATAAATGATAAAAAAAATTCCATCAAATTTTATAGCCACATAGAAGACTAGAAAAATCAAGTTTTCGATATTTTTTTATATCTCTAAATTTTACAATAAAAATAAAATAGTTATTTTCCAATCCTTTCATGGACCTATAAATATCTTATAAAATCTACAACTTTGTCTTTATTCAAATGCTTTTACATAGAAATAGTTGTGCTTCTACATTGAAATAGTCGTACTTTAAACTTTTTTATGTTTTTTTTTTTTTTTTAAATCATGAATTCATTTCTGCATACAATTCAAACAACATAAAATTAGCACAGCTATAAACTCGTGGCTGGTGAACGTCAAAAGCTTTTGACTGTCTCAGGTTTTGATATTAATTTTTGTTAATCACTCAGACGTGGCAATCAGCTAGCCATTATAGTAAATTTTAAATATGATTAATTAAAAGTAAAAAAATAAACATGCAAATGGATGCCTTTATAGTAGTGAGGAAGTTAGTGGTTGAAATCACAACCATTGATTTATTGGGACGACTAAGAATATTCCATCAATATTTAATCGTGTCCATACAAAACTGATTAAGCACTAAAAACCTATTAAATGTGCCCATTGTCAATAGGTGTACGCCTTTCGGCATAATTATAATTTTGTGCAGATTCATGGTGAGGGATTTTGGTTAGTGGTCAAGTTTGGTCAAGTATTGGAGTTGGTTTTCTTGGATTAAAAAGAAGGGCCTAGTTTTAACATTTAACTTTTTGGAGTTTTTATTGATCAATTTTTATTGCCAAAATTTGTTGGAACTCTATGTTTGAGCTATTGACTATATAATTCTAGTGTCTGGTTTTTCATTGAGCTAAATCCATTTATGTATTCAAAAATGCAATTTAAACAACAAGAAAGAAAGATTTCAACAAGATCTATTTAACCTATTCTACCTATTCTGATGGAAAAAATTCAAAAAATCAAATATTTAAATAAAACCAAAAAAAAGAGATTACCAAAAAAAAAAATGCAATTTATATCAATGCGTTATCATACGGTTACCGGGCAGCAACAGTGTTACCTTCCGTTACAAGACCACTTGAGATTTACAAGACACGAAGATTCTTGGTAATTCTCTGTTTCTGTGACCACCACTTGACTTTTTATAGCCGCATGTTCTTTTCCTATTCTTACCCTACTATTTTCATTTTCATGTTAATATGGTATTTCTCTGTTTTCATCACAACTTTTCTTTTAGGACCACTATTTTTGTTTTTTTACCTCTATTCTTTTCCTACCTTTTTTCCTGTTATTTTCAGTTTGGTATCTCCCTTTCATACGAAACACTATGTTTGATATATCGTGTGATTAATGAAAGGAGGGGTGGCAAATGTCGAGATCATTATCTGTGATCCCGGAGGAATATAGTGATTTATTATGTTTGGGACTTGGTTGTGTCATCAATAATGTGGCTGAGGGATATGCACTTTGGATAGGCCTCAGGATTTGGGATTTTCAAGATCTCCATTTTAGAGGATTTAACGATGTTGATCAGATTCATGATAAAAAGGCAAACTGTTGGTAACAATGGAAGAAGGACTTGCAAATATAAATGGAACAAGAAGATTTATTCATGTTCCCGGTGCTTGTCTAAAAATTAGGAATAGGGAATCTTAATCTCTCTCTCTCTCTCTCTCTATATATATATTAAGGTCATAACTATGTGTTCCATAGTTTGTATGGATATAGTTTTTAATTGTTTTGACAAGTGGAGGGGATTGGGAATTTCAATTTGAATATTTAATAGTTTTAGTTTAAATGTTTTATTTTTTCAAGTGATATTTTCTGGTCATATTTTTCCCAAATCCAATAAAAAATTGTTTGATGTACAGATTTGAGTGGTAAATTTTATATAATATGAGTTTTCCATTTCTACATTCACATATACAATTTAAACAACATTAAATTGTGATTTGGTACAGCTTCATGTTGTTTAATTTAATTCCAACTTAGAATAATTAGACAACACATATTTAATATGTTATTACATTGGGTTGATAACATCATAGACAACGACATTTGTTCGAGTTTGTGCGAAATTAATCTCATTCACATGGGCTCTTGGTTGGTTGTGTGTAAAATAGAGTCTGGATGTATAATGGCTTGGGCCTTGGATTGTTCCCATAGCAGCTTTGGAATCTGGTTCTTTTCCCTTTGTTTTCATACTGAAGGTTTCGTGTTGTGGCACCTGGACTCTATGGGTGATTTCAGTTATCAACTGGCTTCATTTCAACTTCCCCTGTTGACAACCATGTTTTAACTTTTCATTTTTGGTCTCAACATGCATAATTTCTTTGTCTTCTTTCATATCAATTTTCCTCCTGTGAAATTAGCTCTGGGCTTCAACAGGGCTCTGGTGGATTGGGGGGACTTAGACCAATTTGTAGCCTCTCTAGTTTAGCGTATTGAAATTTTGGAGGCGGAATGTCATCACTTAAGATTCTTGGATTTTCCATAGCAATCCCAATCAGCTTCAATTAACCAAGGGTCAGCGCTTTCTCAACAAGGGACTTCAGGAGATGAACGAAGGGTTTGCAAAGTGGTATGAATAGACATCGAAGAAAACAACTCAACTCTAAGGGGAATATAGGAAGTTCCAGATGATGAATCAGTACACATATAATTTTCAGTGCTTCATGAATTTTTCAGCAAGCTGAATCCATTTATACATTCAAAAATGCAATTTAAACAACAGAAAATAACGATTTTGTCCAAATTTTAAATATATATAACATTACAAAAATTTAGAAAATAAAATTAATATTTTAAATATATAATTTAATTAAAAAAACATTTAAAAAAAAATCACTTTTATTTAAACATTATTTTAAAAAGTTTTTTTCCTCAAATTCCATTAATATTATATATAGATATTAATATAAAACAAAATTAGTAATAACAAGTGTGAATGCCCTTGAATATGAATATAGATTTATGATCCAGGTGGATATTGGTGGCCACCCGCATATTCCACTTGGACCCCCACCATTGTTTCTTTCAGTTTTTCGGTTTCCTTAATTGTAGCACAATTTACTATTTTTGGTAGTTTTTCAAGTCTTGAACTTCCGAAGCCATTTTGAGGCCCTAAACGATTTTTTTTTGGCATGGTCCAGTCGACAAATAATAGTTTCATCCAAACTATGTTATTCGTTGTCAAGAGTTGTATTCCTTGGATAGATCTTTCTAACGATGTATCATATGCGCCAAACGAAGATAGTATACCAAAGTTATGACCCTGGGAAATCGATGTACCAATTTACCCCAACGAGGACCATATTTTGGTGTTTCACCTCCTAGGGTTATGTTTTTGGATGTTTAGGGTTTCCATTGTTTCTCAATAATATATAGGCCTTCGAGCCTCATTGTAACATAAAGTTCAGAGGCCTATAGCCGCCACATCTCTTCTCAGAGATAAGCTACCAGCGCCCTAGCTAGTTTATTTCTATTATGTTTGTAAACAAATTTCAGTTCTTTGATATTAATGAAATGAAGTGTTATTTTTGTTACATCTTTGTATTCATGGTTATTTGTGTACTCTATTGCATTCCTACATAAGTTCGGATCAGTGGTATTAGAGCGGTCTGCTATTTCTCGGTCCTTCTTTGCATGTCCCCAATGAGGTCGGGGTATAAGGAGTTAGGGCTCGATCTAGTTGAACCTTTGCAAGATCATCCTCAAAAACCCCAACGACCGCCCTTGGGGGATGAAAAGAAATACGAAGGAGAAGGAGATCCTATCAAAATATTGCTCAAGGAGGCCCTTGAAAAACAACGGAATGCGATGATGGATAACTTCACCCAAATCCTTCAACGATTGCCCACTAGCGGCGCATCTGCATCCAGCAGCCACTCTAGAGGCGCAACCCCTTTTAAGGTACAAGTAAACTTTGACATTCTCACATTTGATGGCCAAATAGATGCAGACGTCGTAGATAGATGGTTGAATCTCTTAGAAGGATATTTCTCGGTTCATGACTGTTAAGTACCTGAATAGATCTACAAATATAATCACCACAAATACTAAATACACAATAGATCCACAAAACAAGATAGAAGAAACCACACTATATTATTACCAAACCCTTGAGGTAGGGAAACACCGTACAATGGATCCTATTATGGAAGGGATCCTCTCATGTTCACTTGCCTCTTCGAGGGGGCATCCTCCTATTGAGCTATCGCTCCAAATACAATAATTATCTTCCAATCCCATTACATTGCTTGAACCCCTTTATATAATACTGCCATCACCTAAGAACATTCTAGAGGAGGAATCTTCTAGAAGTAGAACCTTCTAAGAAGTCCTCTTACATTTATTATATCTAATTACCCATTTATTATATCTACTACCATAATGGGTCTTATTTAATAATATAGTGGACCTAGTCCACCTTACATAGAATGGCCTCCACTATTATCACTATGGGGACTCTGCCCCGCCCCCCCCACTACCTCTCTAGCTACCTTACAATGAATTTTCCGACTGGGAGATTATTTTTTCACTGCTCAAAGCTGCCCCCCATGTCAAGGACTGGTGGGAAACCTACTATGAGAAAAAGGACGAGGAGGAACCCTCTCTGTTTTCGGTCGTACCCACTTGGAATTCTTTCTGAGACGCCATCAAGGAACAATATTATCTCGTGGGGAGCTATGAGGACAAGTACATACAATGGACTACGCTGTGACAACAAAGGGATCAAGATGTGCATGAGATGACGAATTTGTTCCATACCCTACGCACAAAGTTGGGTATCAAATATTCGAAGAAACATTTGGTGTTGAAGTACCGCAGTTGTCTACACAGATACATTAAGGAGGAAATGGAGTTCCTTGACATCTCCTCTCTTGGTACGACATACCAGTATGCTACCAAGATTGAGAAAAAATTCAAACAAAAGAAGAGAGACTTTGGATCTGTGAATCAAAATCAAGTGAAAGGTGCCCCCAAACCGCAGAACAAAGGACAAAGCCAAGGCATGACGACTCAAGACAACCTCCCAAAGTTGAAAGAAAATAACAACAACGCGAAGCTGAAGAAGGACTCGAGAAAGTGGTGTGAGTTCCATAAGAGATCCTCACAACAAAAGTGAGTGTCGGGCCAAACAGACACTGGTGGACGAGATGAGGGCTTCTAAATTATATGCATGCTCCGACGGTGAATCAGAACCCGAGAAGGGGAATGACAAAGGGAAGCAGATTATTGATGTGGAGCCCAATGCCACAGTTGCCACCACGAAGATCCAAAAGGAAGAACCGGAAGATCCAGAGGAGGAGGAGCATCTCTTCCACTCCTAGATGTGGGTAAAGGGTTCCTCGCTACAGTTCATTGTCGACAGTGGGAGCCAAATGAACCTCATTTCAGCAGAGGTCGTGAAGTGGTTGGGCTTTCCGACCATAACACACCCACAGTTGTACACCATCGGGTGGCTTCACCAAGGAAGAGATCTCCGCATCAAACAACAATGTCGCCTTCCCTACAGCATCAAGCCCTTCACCGATGAGGTATTATGTGACATTGCTCCTCTTGATGTTTGTGATGTATTAATAGGCCAACCATACTTGTGGAAGCAACATGCTGTGTATGAGTCCCGACCTCGCGTTGTTATTGTTACCTTGGGAAATAAGTTGTACAGGATACCAGAGGTACCACCGCCTGTCACTATCTCTTTGGTTACTGCAAAACAATGCAGTAAGCTCATTTCCAAAAGAGGGAAATTTGTTTTCCTGATGATTCGCCCTCAGGGAAAGAAGAAGATTGTGGCCATGACCTCCAGAAAGGGCTCCTCTGCATGACAACAACAAATGGACAAGGTCATGGAGGAGCACCGGGACATCTTCACCTCACCTGCAAGGGTGCCTCTGCACTGTCAAGTCAAGCACCCCATCGATTTGACCCCAGGTGCGTTGCTGCCCAATGGACCGATATATCGACGCTCTGTTCTGGAGAAAGATGAAATCAAGAGATAGATTCATGAGCTGCTGCAGAAAGGTCACATACAGCGAAGTTCATCGTCCTGTGGGAGCCCGATCGTATTGGTGCAAAAGAAGGACAGGACTTGGAGACCCTGTATTGAATATCGGGCGTTGAACAATATCACTATCCGGAATAGGTACCCGATCCCATGGATTGATGACCTTTTGGACCAACTCAAAGGGGAGAAATATTTTAGCAAGTTCGACTTGAAATACGGGTATCACCAAGTACCAATCGAACCGTTCGGTGTGTGGAAGACTGCCTTCAAAGCCAAGGAAGGCCTTTTCGAATGGTTGTTCATGCCTTTCGGGTTGACGAATGCTCCCGCAACCTTCATGAGGCTGATGGATGACATCTTGCGGCCATTCACCAACTCATTTGTAGTAGTGTACTTGGATGACATCCTGATATTCAGCCAAACGTGGGAAGAGCACCTCCACCACATCTGACTGGTCCTTCAAACACTGCGAAAACACAAGTTGTGTGCCAATTTAGAGAAGTGCATTTTTGGCATGACCCAGGTTCAGTATCTGGGATACATTATTGATGAGCGTGGGGTGCATGTGGATCCAACCAAGATCCAAGTCATCCGGGATTGGCCAGCCCCAACCACTATAATAGAGCTTTGCATCTTTTTAGGTCTTGCTAATTTCTACCACAGGTTCGTGTTGGGATTCTCTCATATCACTTGGCCCTTGAGTCAAGTCACCAAGGGAGGAGTGAAAGAAAAATTCCTTTGGTTGGAATATCAACAGAAAGCGTTCGTAGAATTGAAACATCGCCTCTCCTGTGCTCCAGTGCTCACATTACTAGACTTGCAACAACCATTTGAGATCGAGACAAATGCCTCTGACTATGCTATTGGGGTAGTTCTTACTCAACAAGGGCATCCAGTGGCATATCACAGTGCGACACTGTCCGACACAGTCCGAAAGTATCCCACTTATGACAAAGAAATGTATTCCATTCTGCAGGCTTGTCGATAGTGAAAGCATTACATTTTGGGGAAGGAAACGATCATCCACACAGACCACCGACCCCTGTAGTTCATACAGACACAAGGGAAGTTGCAGAACGATCGCCATCATAAGTGGTCCACATATATGCAATAGTTTCATTTGAACATCAAGTACAAGAAGGGTAGCACCAATAATGTTGCAGAATGCCTCAGCCGACCACCGATCGTGGCGATAACCACCGTGCTCAACTCTTGTGGGCACGAGACTTCTGATTGGTTTCTTTTCTACAAGAGCAATCCAGATTTTGGCCACATATACAAGATGCTCTTGGAGGGATGCACTACTATGTCACCTGGGATACCTTTGTGTTCCTTCACACGAGCGTGCCAAGATGATTTGGGAAGCACACTATAGTCGGGTCGCTGGGTATTTTGGGGTCGAGAAAACAGTGGTAGTACTGCAGAAGTATTTCTATTGGCCAAACCTTCGACAGTATGTCAGGAATTACATCAGATCCTGCACTGCCTACGCCATTGCCAAACTGACCATCAAGAAGCAAGGCCTCTATACTCCGTTGCCTACCCCTAGTCGACCTTGGGAATCCATCTCCATGGATTACATGTCGGGCCTTCCTTATGATAAGCATGGAAACGATTGTGTTTTCGTGGTCGTCGACAAATTCTCGAAGATGGCCATTATGGTGGTCTGCAAGAAGAATATCACAATAGAAGCCACTGCTAAACTCTTCTTTGAACGAGTGTGGATACACTTTGGGATCCCACAGTCTATCATCTCATATCGGGACAATAGGTTCCTCAATACATTTTGGTCCATCCTCTGGTCAATGCTGGACACCAAGCTCACCAAGTCCACAACTTTCCATCCCCAACCTGATGGCCGGATAGAGGTTGTCAACAGGATGGTGGTACACATTTTGCGCATGTACAACTCAAAGAATCCATGCACATGGGATGAGAGTCTTCCCTATGTACAACATAGCTATAATTGGTCCCTCCATAGCTCAACCGACCACAACCCCTTTCAGGTGGGCTTGGGATTCCAGCCACTATGTCCCATTGACGTAGCCATACCATTTGCAGCTACTCAGGCTGATTCAGCTCATGTCCGGTCTAAAGCTGCCAAGGCGAATAGCTTCACTGAGAACATTTAGCACATTCGCCAACATGTTCATGACATATTGGACAGATCCAATGCTAAGTACAAGCAACGACATGATCAACATCGGGTGCAACACAACTTCTAGGTGGGCGACAAAGTGTGGCTACATTTGCAGAAGGAGTGCCTCGTTGGATCCCACCGCAAGCTTCACTTGCTCCAATATGGTCCATACACTATCACCAAGGCTGTAGGGGACAATGCCTTCGAGCTCAATATCCCACCATTCCTTGGTCTGTACCTAGTGTTCAATGTGGACCGCCTTCGGCCTTACTTTCCACCTCTACTGGACACATCCAACATGGCAGAACAACTCACACCAACAGAGTTAAACCCAAACTGCATGGAACAAGACACAACTAATAGGATTATGGACACACAGATCAAGAACACTCACCAGCAAAGGATCCATCTATATCGAGTTGTCAAAGCAGGCCAATTCCTTCACCAGGGCAAGTGGCTCACCAGGGACCAAGTTCAATAGAAGTTTTATCATCTCATGGAGGAACTCAACACAATGGGGACCATTACTTCCTAAGGGAGGAGGAATGATCCAGGTGGATATTGGTGGCCACCCTCCTATTCCACTTGGACCCCCACCATTGTTTGTTTCAGTTTTTCAGTTTCCTTAATTGTAGCACAATTTACTATTTTTTGCAGTTTTTTGGGTCTTGAACCTCTGAAGTCATTTTGAGGCCCTAAACGACGTTTTTGGGGCATGGTATGGTCGAAGAATTTTATTTTGTCCTAGAACATGATATTCGATGTCAACAACTGTAGTCCTTGGATAGATCTTTCTAATGATGTATCATATGTGTCAAACAGAGATAGTATTCCAAAGTTACGACCCCAGGAAATTGATGTACCAATTTACCCCGACGGGGCCCATATTCTGGCATTTCATCTCCTAGGGTTAGGTTTTTGGATTTTTAGGGTTTCCATTGTTTCTCAATAATATATAGGCCTTCGAGCCTCATTATAACACAGAGTTCAGAGCCCTGTAGCCGCCACATGTTTTCTCAAAGATAAGCTACCAATGCCCTA
Source organism: Picea engelmannii (assembly GCA_009831015.1). Classification (NCBI taxonomy): domain Eukaryota; kingdom Viridiplantae; phylum Streptophyta; class Pinopsida; order Pinales; family Pinaceae; genus Picea; species Picea engelmannii. The sequence continues at coordinate 12,543 of ML812343.1, forward strand.
GCTAGTTTATTTCTATTTTGTCTGTAAACAAATTTTAGTTCTTTGATATTAATGAAATGAAGTGTTATTTCCGCTGCATATTTGTATTCATGGTTATTTATGTACTCTATTGCTTTCCTGCATAACTTCAGATCAATTTATTATATAAGAAGAAGTTGAAATATTAAAACAAATATTAATACTATTTCAATTAATTAAAACTATTTTTCAACTAATAAGACTAAAAACTAAAATAAATATTGTTAGAATCAAAATCAAAGTCATGAGCTACATAGCATAACACTTTAAGAAAAGCCAATTTCTACATATTTTGATAAAAAGGAACTATAGTATGATTAACACTTCATTTTAACATGCCATACTCTTAAACATATATTTGCTTGCTTTCGTAATGAATTATTCTTCAAGAGCCATAGATTAAAATAACCATAATAAATTTTATATTTTCACTCCTATTAGATTTTAATATAGAAATGACATTCTAAAACAATATTTTAATCCATTTATTTTATTTTTCTGGATAAACATCATCATGATCATAAATGATTTTTTTTTTCAATAAATTTTGTAGTTACATAGAGGGCACTCTACTAAAAGGTATATTTTTTTGTGTCTCAAATTTTACAATAAAAATACTTGTTTTTGAAACTTTTCATGGATAATAAATAAAATTCTAAAGAATACCAAGTAATATCTTACCTTCTTAAGGTTTGATAGACCAAATTTGATCTCAGTAGACGTTAATCACCATCGACATTCTCATCATAAAATGATACTATAACATTATAAATGACATCACGAATTACAAAGTTTTTAAATTATCTATAAAGTCTTTCTTTCTTGATATAAAAGTCATGTTCATATTATATGTTTAGCTATATGTTTAACTCTCTTTTCTTCAAATGCAAGTACAAAGAAAGAGACACTCATTGTGGAGTTTCCTTTGACAATGTGACATGTATGACTGCTACATAATCTCTCTTCCTCTATTATGCTCACAAAATACCACTCCCATGTGTTATGCTTAGCTATGGAACAAGATACAATGTAAAAGAATGAAACTCCTTCTCCTTCTAGCAACCCGGTATTTAACATTGCTCGATAGCCATCTAGGCATATGGTTTTGACTTCCTCAACCCTCAATTGTGATAAGGTTGTGGAAATTTTAGAATCTTCTTGAAATTCCATACATGGCTAGCCCCAAATGCATGAGTAATGGGGGTTGATATGGCATACACTCGTACCATGGTGGTCAAACTGGTAGGTCAACTTGCGAGAGACATAACTTTTGCATACGAACTCCAATTGATGTAATTTTTTCAATGTTGGAAAGGTATCGAAGTGTAGAATAGCATCACATTGGCCTAGTTGTTGCTAGAAAATTTTTGAACCAAAAAATGTTATTTGATTCCTTGAAATGGCTTTGGAATGTTTCAAACCCCAATTTTTGAAACTAGGCCCTGCCATTAAAACGACCCTGCAAGTTTATTCCTCATTTTTTTTCCACTCTGAAAGCATCGAGATCGATGACAAGTAATATAATGATGCAGTGCAGATCAACATTGGGAACATTTAAAGTCTTATATTTTATGAATATAGATCATACAAATGTAAAACCATCATTAACAAGACATATCAACTTGTTTGAGTGCAATGTTAGAGACATAGATGATTTATTATGTTATGTTTGAATAAAATGGAAACTGTATTTATTCTTTTCAATATCCAACAAGTACATCTTATACACATATTTTGTATCTTCATAAAAAATTATCCTAATGTGCAATCAATATATTTTACCTTTATAAAACATTGCATCCTTAGCAGTTGTGGGTTCTCCATTGAGATCAATGGTTTGCCTTCACAATCTTTTCATCCTACTACAAATAAAATATTTTGATCCATCTTTATCATGTAGATGTTATACAATTATCCATCCATATTTTTGTTCTTTGATAATTATCAATAGTGAGAATAAATCCCAATGTCAAATTTGGATGAAACCTTTATGTGTAAAAAACTTTGAGAATGGATTTAGAATATATTAATCCATATAATTAGGCAACGCGGTATGTACAAGTAACAAAATCATGGAGCCAATTGTACATTCAACTGAGTATTTTTTGGTTGGAAATGAAACTTGTAAATGGGATGTATGTCTTATATGATTCAGATAATTATATTGGAAATGATTTTGATATGGATTGCATTGTTCAACTAAAACCTCAATTTCTTGTCTGTGATTTTTTTGCCAATCATCCATAAAAAATTCTCCTCATATGATTACATCACATTGTTTAGAAATTGTTTTAATGTGAATCTAAGTTGACAAAGGAAGACATAAAAAGAACATTTATGATTCTATCACATTGTTTAGAAATTGTATTAAGCCGAATCAAAGTTGACAAAGGAAGCCATAAAAAGAACATTTTCATTATCTCCATTAGTAAAAACCTTCATATTGCAGGATTCATATCCAATTAACTAATAATTCCATAAAACAATAAAATTATTAGTGAAAGTACTTCAAAATAAAGAAGGAAACTACACATATTTGTAAAATAAATTCAGAAATAACAAACGTAACATAACATAATTGATGTTCCTACATCAATTACAAGGACACAAATTGGATCTGGAAATCATGTCTCCATTTAATCTTAGTTATTTTTTTCTAAGCATAACTCCATGAAATCTTTTTCCTCTATTTTTGCTATCCGCACACTGTTATTAGCATGGTTATTAATTCCATTTTCTATCAACTATATTTTAGCTCATATTTCACTACATTATCCAACTTATCATAAATTATTCCTAAACTTAAATATCATTGTCCATATCTAAGGAATCGTACCTACCATTAAAATGACCCTGCAAGTTGATTCCTCAATTTTTTTCCACTCTGAAAGCATCGAGATCGATGACAAGTAATATAATGATGCAGTACGGATCAACATTGTGCACATTTAAAGTCTTATATTTTATGAATATAGATCATACAAATGTAAAACCATCATTAACAAGACATATCAACTTATTTGAGTGCAATGTTAGAGACATAGATGATTTATTATGTTATGTTTGAATAAAATGGAAACTGTATTTATTCTTTTTAATATTCAACAAGTACATCTTATACAAATATTTTGTATCTTCATCAAAAAGTATCGTATGTGCAATCAATATATTTTACCTTTATAAAACATTGCATCCTTAGAAGTTGTGGGTTCTCCATCGAGATCAATGGTTTGCCTTCACAATCTTTTCATCCTACTACAAATAAAATATTTTGATCCATCTTTATCATGTAGATGTTATACAATTATCCATCTGTATTTTTGTTCTTCGATAATTATCAATAGTGAGAAGAAATCCTAATGTCAAATTTGGATGAAACCTTTATGTGTAAAAAACTTTGAGAATGGATTTAGAATATATTAATCCATATAATTAGGCAACACGGTATGTACAGGTAACAAAATCATGGATCCAATTGTACATTTAACTGAGTATTTTTTGGTTGGAAATGAAACTTGTAAATGGGATGTATGTCTTATATGATACAGATAATTATATTGGAAATGATTTTGATATGGACTACATTGTTCAACTAAAATCTTGATTTCTTGTCTGTGATTCTTTTGCCAATCATCCATAAAAAAATTTCCTCTTCTGATTATATCACATTGTTTAGAAATTGTTTTAATCCGAATCTAAGTTGACAAAGGAAGACATAAATAGAATATTTATGATTCTATCACATTGTTTAGAATTTGTTTTAAGCCAATTCAAAGTTGATAAATGAAGCCATAAAAAGAACATTTTCATTATCTCCATTAGTAAAAACCTTCATATTGCAGGATTGATATCCAATTAACTAATAATTCCATAAAATAATATAATTATTAATGAAAGTACTTCAAAATAAAGAAGGAAACTACACATATTTGTAAAATAAATTCAGAAATAACAAACGTAACATAACAAAATTGATGTTCATATATCGATTACAAGGACACAAATTGGATGTGGAAATCATGTCTCCATTTAATCTTAATTATTTTTTTCTAAGCATAACTCAATGAAATCTTTTTCCTCTATTTTTGCTATCCACACACTCTTATTAGCATGGTTATTAATTCCATTTTCTATCAACTATATTTTAGCTCATATTTCACTACATTATCCAACTTATCATAAATTATTCCAAAACTTAAATATCTTTGTCCATATCTACAGAATCGTACAAAAAATTTCATTGTATGTCATTGGTTTTAATATTTTTGACAGTCTTTTCTTTCAACTCAAGTTTTAAAAGATTTCCTCTTGGAGAACATTATTTTGGAATCACATTTTCAATCATAATTTATCAATAATATGTTTGATGCAAACAATTGACTATATTTTTTTTCTTCTTGTACATTATAATATTATAAATATTAAAATTATGAAAAAAAAAACATATATTTCAGAAAGACTAAATTATCAATCTAAAATAGTGACAAAAATAATGTGTTCTAAATAAAATTATAATATATCACATGGTTGAATAAAAATTTGAAAGTGTAATTGCATTTAAATTTAAATTTCATATACGATATATTATAATGATTAATAGTTTTCTAATACTATCCCTTAAATGGTGTGATAGCGAGGCGAGTAATGCCAACCACCTAACCAGAGGCACCGACGCATAGTGAGTTCACACCCTCCAATGCACCACATGAAGAATTGTTAGGTCACATCCCACAGCTTGTAGTTAATATGACAAGGGACACCATTGAGAAGGTTCATTCCATTGGTTCAGTGCATATTAAAACCATCTAAATGATGCGAAGGTTGGGCATCGATGATAAATTAATGTAGGAGAGGGTGGGGCCTAGTCATACTCAACACATCCATCACATGGCGGTAGTTGGAATTCATGATGGTCACTCCTCTTCGGGGATGGGTAATGGCGCAATTGGTATGACATCCAAAAAATTAAGGCACTGCAATGGTAAGGGTAGTGCAACACTAGCCATAGTCATGTGATTCATTTGTAATGACAGTGGCTTTAAATCTTGGAGGAAGGACATTCTACTTTGTAATTCTCCCTCTTCTATTAGTTTCTTTGGCTCTCGATGTGGTCTCTCCTCACCATCTCGAGAAAGTTATATTCTCTATAGCATCACTTTCATTCTCTTGGGCGTAAAGATGGTGCGAGGAGGTTCAAGGTGAAGGGGTCAAATCCAATGCAGAAGATTGCCTCTACCATGGGTGTAGCAAGAGGCTATGGATGCATCAGAGGTCTTTAATGTTCACATTGCCCCCAAAATTCAAGTAGAATTGGAATTCATGAGGCAGACATCCATTTAGAAAGAGTTATAGCCCCAGATAGGGACATTGATGTTGAGCTCATTGCCTGGATCCCAGACATAAGGTTCTCACAATCTTGAGAAACAAAATATTACTACACCATATATCTTCATTGGAACATTAAGTCTCTCCTGGGAAAATTCATGGTAGTGATCTGCAATTCATATATGAAAAACACAGAAAACTAAATGCACAATGAATAACAAAAATTAGATAGCGTGGAGCAGAGAAAATAGAATATATACGAAAATGGAGAAGAAGAATTAGAACAAAAAATAACCAACACATTTTTTTGAGTGAGAGAGGAGCACCTTCTATAAGCATGGCGACTTTTTCCTTCTCATTATTAGTTGATTACAATAGAAGTTGCAACAACTAACTAAATGCTTACAACAATATTTACTAAAAGGGCACTAAATGCTTGCAGTAGAAAGTGTTGAAGCGAACCACTATCTACAATAGAAATATCTGAAACTAACTACAACACTAACTACATTACTAATTAAGTAGTGCCCCCTCATCCTGAGTGGCCAAGGAAGTGGGGTGCACTTCCTGGTGGCCCAGGTAGACAGGAACACAGGAACTAATAAAATATTATTGCAATTGGAATACCTCTAGCTCCAAATTAAAGCTCGATGGTCCAGAAAGTCTCCCTCCTGGCAAAAAAGACAGTGGGCTTAAACTTCAATGAACCAAGCAAAACAATTCCACAGGTTCCAGAGGACAATGTCCCATCTGCTTTAGCTTAATTTCTACATGCCATGTTATTTAGTTTTATATATTTATCATATAGGCTCTATCTAGATATACCAACACCAATTTGATTTAGAAAATTTTTCTAGTTTTGTTTTTTGTTATCTACTAAACAGAAATAAAATGTTTTTTTAGAAAAACAAAGCATTTAACCTCAAACAACAAAATTTGTTGTTGAGCTAGTTTCCCAAGCAAAAGACCACCAAACAATACTAATATATATATATATATATATATATATATATATATATAATTTTTAATATTATAATATAATACAATATATCCAAATATTATAATAATAAAATTAATTTATTATTATTATTTATTTTAAATATATATTATATAAAATTAATTATATAATTAATATATAATATATAATTTTATAAAGAAATTACTATACCATTATATGATTGTCACGTTTTTTAACATTTACCTAATCATATTAAGAAATTACTATACCACCATATGATTGCCACGTTTAACTGATTAACCTTTGGAATTACCACATTTAAAATTAACTTTTAAATTTCCTCAGCTCTATGTGCATTTCAACTGTCAGTGCGTTTCAGTTTTGACATCGCCTTTCTATGTTCACCAACCACTTTGCGGCTATGCTAGTATAATATTAAATAATATACTACATGATTATACTAAATAGTATTATTTATTATATTTATTATCTTGATTATTTATTACATATTTTGAGATTGATTTTCGAGAATCGTCCATGTATATCATTTTTTTATATAACATTGAACAAAAATGCACAGACCACGCTTCACCAATAAAAAAACAACTCCCGTTGAGGGTTTTCACACATAGGAAAGCATATTTAGAGAAATTTTGCCTATTATTTGAGGGGAGGTTCGATTTTTCTGGTAATAAAATGCCATATAAGGGATGATTTCATCAAATACGACTGTCATAATCCCAAACATAAACATCATGTCTGCTTCTACCATTCAATCACGCCTACTTTCACC
>ML812343.1:26451-44438 GCA_009831015.1 Picea engelmannii
GTGTTCTAGGTTTATTCCTAGCCTCATCACTTTTCTTCTTATGACAGTCTTTAACCATATGTCCAGGTCGACCACAATAAAAACAACTCTTAGACTCATTCCTGTCAGATTGCATACCTTGATTTGGAGATTGTCTTCTCTACAATGAACCGCCTCTCTGCCATGAACTGCCTCCTCTGCCTCTTACTCCTGATCTCCCTCTCACAGATCTATTATTTGACCACAGTGCCAAATCTTTACTCTGAGGCTTCATATTCCCGTGCCTCTCTTCCTCTTGCAGCAAAATACCTGTCAGTTCTTCAAACGTAGGAGGTTTCTCCCTTGCTGCAAGACCTGTTATGAACATATGATAATCTTCTAGCATACCATTTAAGGTAATAGTGACCAGATCAGTGTTGGAAACAGTTTCCCCTATATTTACTAACTTGTCTTTCACCTCTTTAATACGACCCAAAAATGAACTGACAGATTCATTTCCATCCATCTTAATGCCTAGCAATTTAGTTTTTAGAAACAAAATGCAATTTGTGTTGCTAGTTTCATAGAATGCTTTAAGAGCTGTCCATGTTGTAGCAGAAGTTGTAGCATCTCTAATATGTGGAATTATGCTATCTTTAACTGACAGGTGCAACAATACCTTTGCCTTGTTTTTGCGCTTCTCCCAATCTTGGATCTGTGCTGCTGTCGCACCTGCAGCCGCATCAGGTTTCAGTTCAGTTCCCTTCGCAATGTTCCAGACACCATAGTCCTCCATCAGCGTCTGCATCTTGAATTTCCAGTTAATGAAGTTCGAGTCATCTAACTTGTTGGCTTCGTTGAGGTAGGTATTTGCCAGAGGATTCACCATCTCTGCTAATGGATCTTTGTATCACCAAGAATATCAAACTTTGGTCAAGTGCTGAGCAGTTCGTTGCTCTGCCTTCGGATCCACTGATCCAAATCTACCTATGTTCTCAGCTTAAATCATGCATGCAGCTACTTTTAAATCATAACACCACCTCACATGCATATATTAACCTTTAAATCAAGCATGCACCTTAATATCCAAAATATCCTCCTTTTTTTAAACTTTAATATCCCACATTAAGTTTAAACTTCACACATGCATCCACTTTTAATACACATACATAAACTTATAACTCCCTCTTCACCTTTTTATATAAAATACATCCACTTTAAATAATAAAAACTCCACCTTTATGAAAATATCATAAAGTTCCTTTAAAAAACTTTATAAATCCACCTCACTATTAAAAAAATGATTAAATAGTGATATCAATTTTAAATGCTCCACATGCAATTTTTCACTATTTAATAACTCCACTTGAAAATTGCAAATTGTATGCAAACTAAACCTTCACTATTTAATAAATAAACTCATGCATTAACTCTTCATGCAAATACTCACGCACATGCTTTCAACGCTCCATTCAAACTCCACGCATGCATTCAAAATCCACTTTTTCAAACTCACGATCTATTTGATATGCAGAAAAACTCACGATTTTTCTCACTCTTCCACGCGATTTCAACCTCCACGAGCTCACGCGGCACAACAGTCTTCATGCAACCCACACAACTCAAATCCACGCGGCTCTTCTTATCCAACCCGTGAACCAACAAATATTTCTGCACCTCACTCTCGTGGCTCTGATACCAAGATAAAATATGAGAAACAAACACATGGTGAGGCTACACTCACTTCTGTATTATTCAATGAAGATGGATTACATCTTTTTATAGGAAAAGACTCTACCGAGTCGGTTACATGCAAACCAAAGACAACTAGACTCTTAACTAAGAACTGACTCTTAACACGCCTACAAAAGTGGTGTTTACAACTAGCGCTTTCTCCATTATTTCCAAGTGAAGGGAGGTGGAGTCACGTCCCCTCCCATTCCTTTCAATTCAACATTAATTTTCTTGGACTAATAAAAAAATTTTTGAGAGAGTTGAATTTTTTGCAAAAGAACATAGATAACATTTGAGAATGTTCCTCATTAATTTTGAGGGTGCTTTGTTTAAATTTCTTTGTTTCCTTTGCTAAGGAGTCTGCTTTTGTCATCCTGGTTCTATGGTAGATTTGCATAAAGTTAGAATGAACCTTTTTAATTACAATTAATTTAGAATCACCAATAAAAACTATTCTAATTGAATTGCAATCCCATATATAATGCAAGGACCCGTGATTAATTATTTGTAGTGTAACCTAATCCTACAAAAACTCAATATTCTTATTTCCTTAAGAATCAAAGATCAATCCCCATAGGCCCCTTATTTCAATCAAAAGTATTAATATATATTAACATATTACATTTATGATATTAGATTTATAAAAAATATTATTAAAAATTAAAAGTCTATATAAATAACAACATGGAGTTTATTTAGTAAATTTATGATATACATGGAGTTTATTTAGTAAATTTATTAAATATTATAGATATTATTTTATTTTTTTTATATACTCATTAAAAAAAATATAACTTTTTAGTTAGGATTATGAAAATTAATAAATACTTTTTTCCTTTAATTTAATTAATTAGATTTGATATTAATAAATATTCTAATTACAATGATTTCTTTCCCTTAGTTAATAAAATTAAAAAGACTCACTTCAACAAAAAGGCATATTCTTTTCTCTTTCCCAAAAAAACAACCCACATACTTAAACATTTTTACTTATTAAATTAATTAAAAATCTAACTTATTAACTTAAATAAAAGTATAACTAATTAAAATATAATTAAATTCTTAGATAATAATTCAATAAATCCATGGGGCTAAATCATGTGCAGCCCCAGCCAAACTCCCCACCTGACAATGTCTTCCGTTCGGATTGACCAGTCTAAACGTGTCTTAAGGCCAAAAACAGGGGCAATGCCCCGTCTCCCCCTTACGAAATAAGTAAAATAACTTAAAAATCAAAATCAAATATAATATAGAGAATGAATTTATAAAAAAAGAATTTTTAAGCAAATAATTTAATTAAAAATGAATTCATTATGATTAAAAAAAAAAAAAAAATCAATTAAGAAATAAATAAATTCATTCATTTATTAAATATATATTAATCAATAAAATATTTTATCAAATATGTATAAATTTATCTTTATTATAGAATCAAATTTCGAATTAATTTATTAAATATAAATTAATCAATGAAATATTTCATCAAATATGTATAGATTTATCTTTATCTTAGAATCAAATCTTTTAAAGTAAAAACCAAAGTTAAAATGAATCTATGTTAGTTTAATACATTAATATTAAAATATTATAAAATATATTAATATATTTTAATATTTCTCTCTCTCTCTATATATATTAAGTTTTTATGATACATTACTCTTACAAATAGATCTGAGGTTAAGATGGATCTATGTTGGTGGTACTATATATGTGTTTTGATTATTGTATCTATTGATTAATTGAATCAACTTGTTGCTTATATGTGTTTTTTTTATTTATATACATTTTAATGTTTTTATTAATTTAATATTAATTTATTATTTCGTGGATTTTTTCATATTATTTTAATGGGTTATGTTACATGAACATCTGTCCCCGAGGTGTAGGACAGTCGATGACGAAGTGTGTTGTTAAGCCACTCCATGTTGAAAAGTCACCGCGGGGACAAAAAATCCAACCATTTTAAGGGTTGGTGTGGCTCAGGCCTGGTGGTGAAAGAAAATAAATAAGTTTGAATGAAAAAAAAATAATGAATGGTAAAAATGAGTTTTTAACTTTATAAGTAATATTATGAAAAAGGAAATGGTGAAACTTGCAAAGAGAATCTAGCTAACAACAATTTGTACAAAGCTTGCAAATTGAGAGAAGGACAAAATAGATGAGATAAAATAATCAATAGAATTGGTAATAGTCTAAACATTCTAAGTTTTGGCTCTTTTGGGATATTTTCTATTTAATTTTACTCTAAATCCGGCCAGAAATTGTTGGATTTGCATATTTGAGTGACTATTTTTGTATAACTTGAGTGTCCCAACATTTTTCAACAAGATGAATCCATCTATGCATTCATAAATGCAATTTAGACAAGAGAAAATTGCAATTTTGTCTAGATTTATGTTGTTGGATTCCAATGAAAATGGCAAAAGCGTAGAACATTTAGACAATGCCATAGAATTGTGTTCATTGTATGAGTAAAATGGTAAAATACACTTGATATATTCTACATGGCTAAGTGAAGTCACCATAGTAGTTATCTAGAGAGATCTAGACACTCATTGATAGAAACTTAAGTAATCTACCAACTAATCCTAGTTAACTGATCTATGCAATCATCAGTTAACTGAGTCACACATGTGGAAGTGAGAGAAACACATGAGGTTGCCATGCATGAGTGACTTCGACTAGTTTAACTGAGTGTAACTGACTCTAAACTGAAGATGAGTGCCCTATTTTGTAGGGGAATATTCTTTAGAGAGAATATTCTCATCTAAGGAAGCATTCTCAACATTGGATTATCAACCTTAGGAAAAGAATTACCTAGGTGAGTGTGTAATATCTTCAATGCCCCCCTGAACACTACTAGGGTGTAAATGACAAATGGGTCCTGGTAACCAAGGCCATTTTAGGTACCCATTCTACAATGCATCTAAGAATGAAACATTGAAAAATATAGGAAAGAGGGAGAACCTCGTGGGAAAAAAACCCCCTGGAAGTGAGAGAAACACATGAGGCTCTCATGCATGAATGACTTCCACCAGTCTAACTGAGTGTAAGTGACTCTAAACTGAAGATGAGTGCCCTATTTTGTATGGGAATATTCTCTAGAGAGAATATTCTCATCTGAAGAAGCATTCTCAACATTGGACTATCAACCTTAGGAAAAGAATTACCTAGGTGAGTGTGTAATATATTAAATACCCCCCTTGAACACTACTAGGGTGTAAACTACGAATGGGTCTCGGTAACCAAGTCCATGTTAGGTACCCATTCTATAATGCATCTAAGAATGAAACACTGGAAAATATAGGAAAGAGGGAGAACCTCATGGGAAAAAACCACCCTCAAAGTACAATGCATCAAAAAAGAAGAAGAAGAGAGAAATAAAGTTGCTAAGAAATTATGTCCTTCACTCCAAGACAATTGTGCATGATGTGGAACTTATGCTCAATAAATGTCTTAGTGAAGATGTATGCAGTCTGTTCAAAAGATGGAAAGTACTACAAATAGATGATCATGTCATGTACCAACTCTCTAATGTAATGCATATGTATCTCGATGTGTTTGGTCCTTTGTTGTTGCATTAGGTCTCTTTAAAACTTGATATTACTCTGATTGTCACACAAAATGACAGTTGGACAATGAAACTGGATGCTAAGCTCGGTGAGGAAGTTCTGAAGCCAAAGTGCCTGAATAGTGACATTGACCCCTCCTCTATACTCAGCCTCTGCTGACAATAGAGAAATAGTTGACTGCTTTTTGCTTGACCAACAGATGGGACTGGAACCCAAACTAAGAACATACCCAGAAGTGGAATTGTGATCTTTGTTATCACCAACCTAATCAAAATCAATGAAGCCCATGAGATCCAATGCACAACTTGTTGCATAGTGGATCCCATAACTTGTGGTGTCCTAAACATATTTAAGGATGCACTTGTCAGCCTTCCAGTGTAGCTCATGGAGCTCCTGCATGTACCTAGAAACTTCCCCTACTGCATATGAGAGATCCAACCAGCTGTGGGTGAGATATAGAAGGATCCCCACAAGTTGTTGATACAAGGTGCTTCCCACCATCGATGTATCCTCGTCATCCTCAAGATGTACCCTAGAAAGAAAGGGTGTGGTTGTCGACGTGCAGTCGGTCATGTGGAATCTAACCAAGATATCCCTGACATACTTAGTCTGAGATAGATTGATTCTTGAATCATCCTGACTAATCTCGAGACTAAGGAAATAGTGAAGTGTACCCATGTCCGTCATAGAGAACCTATCATGCAGAATGTCTTTGACCGTAACAATTATTGAGGCCGAACTTCCTATGATCTAGAGGTCATCAACATAGAGAACTAGGATCAACAAGGATTCTTAGGTCCTCAACGTGTAGATGTTTGGATCTGATTTGCATCTGACAAAGTGCTGAGAGAGAAAGTAGGCATCTATCTTCACACACCATGCTCTACATTCCTGATTGAGGCCATAGAGGGACTTATTTAGTTAAAATACTAAGGATGAGTTCTAAATGAACCCCTGTGATTTCTCCATGTAAATATCCTTTGAGAAATTCTTGTGAATAAAAGAATTCTTCACGTTCATCTAGTGAACATCCCACCCCTTAGATGTTGTGATGGAAAGGGCCAATTAGGTGGAGTCTGTTATCACCAATTCTTATCACGGGCAAAAGGGTATCCAAGTCCGTGGTTTGCATAAGAAGCACCCAAGCGCAGCACGCAGAAAAACTCAGCACTCGAGCAGCTTAGTCAAGTGACATAGATCAAGCGAGCGGGAAAAGACTGGTTTCAGCGACGAGGATCTATCATCAAGGAAGATCGACAGTCATCGGGTAAACCAAGGTCGTGGAGTTGTCCAATGTTTAGTGCCAGGGCTCGTCCCTTATGGCCAAAGTCACGATTTAATTTGTGTCATCCGATCCAGGCTGGGGATAGGTGGTGGCCAATTGTGCGATCCCGGGAGTTGGCATTTCAGGGTTTCCGTTAGCAAGCACACCCATAGCCTTACGCCCCAAAATGCGAAGCCCCGGGAGCTTGGCCCATGGTCATAGCCTATGGTCGTATTGAAAGGAGTGGGCCAATGAAGACGAGGGGCGCATGGCCACAGTGGACCAACATTGAAATGATATCCATGCCAATCTAAGTCGTTCAAGCAATAGACATGTGGTGCGTTATTACGCCCTGTTGCAATTTCGGCTATCACGATTCTATGACAGGGGGTCGTTCCTCCATTGCATTAGGAATCGTCAAAACACTAAATGAGAAAGCGCCATTGGGATGGGCCCATGGTCCCTGCACCCGGTCACAAGGTAGCAGGGTTGGAAAGTGGGGGCCAATTGAGTTTAAGCGCTCATTGAGCGACAAGCGATCGTGGTCATCCGATGAAAGAAGATTTTGGATGTCGATCCCTGGGGACAGGTGGCAGTATTTGAGCACTTCGCAGGATCTGGTGTCGGGGATTTTGGGGGAAGTGGAATGAGAACTCCGAGTGGGAGAATCCCCAAAATGATATAGAGTGTTGTTTTGCGAGTTTGGGCACCGGGAAATTTGAAGGCAGGGGTAGTAAAAAGCCCCAAAAGAAGAAGTCCCAAAACACCTTGGGAGGTTATTTTTGGCCCATGGTCTTAGCCTGAGGTTAGGTGGAGCAGCATAAAGAGCCGCAAAAAGGGCTAAACTGTTGGTTAGTCACAGAGAAGGGGTCACCACTTTCTCCAGGTGCCAAATCATCTCGGCCTCCTCTGATCCCAATGGAGAAATTAATGAAGGTAGGTGATGGTAGCTTAAGCTTCAGCTCAGCCATGAATCAAAAGCCAGAAAGGACTAGCCAGAAGGTAGAGCAGTTTGCCCAAGGTCGCCCTGTCATAAAATTTCTTGCGAAGCCCATGCCGAGTTAAGGTTGCACCTGACAAAGGAGTTATGGCCCAGTCTGACTGAGAAGACGCTGCGCCATGGAAACTCGAGCACACCTCTACTGTCGATTACGAATTTTCTGAGTATATGTATGGGGTTCTGTCATTTTGCAGTGGTCTTTGGTTGAGCAGAGCTCCCATTTTGTAATATGTTTTAACACCAGAGTTGTGCCTGGTTATGGAATCAATTTGAGACTTTCAGTTAATAGAATTCAGCTTCTTTCCATCTCTCTGTAAACACTGTGTTAAGAGACTCATAATTGGAGGATCCAGTCGAGGGTTGTGATGTTGTAAGATGATGTAGGTTTGATCACTGCAATGTTTTCACTAATTTTACTCAGTTTCCTATGTTGCCTTTTTCCTTCTCCCATTGAATAGATTGGAATTGGAGGATCTTGTCGAGTTGTTGCAACTACACGGTGATGAAGGTTTGATCATCGCGTTGTTGGAACTGTGTCCTTTGAAGACACATTTCAGTGTCTGAAACCTGGGCTCGAAAGAATCATCGAGCCTGAGTTTATATTCTTCAAGCTGCTAGAAGGTTGGATGCCCATATCAGTCTTGTTCTCATTTTCCCATCAAGTCTTCCCTTTGCTCACCTTAAAACTCAACTCACTGAATGAAGTTAATATGGCCCTCACTTCCCTGTGCATTTTTGGTCCAGTTTTGTGTTTAGCATCATTCTAGTGCTGAGTTTTGTCCACTGACCACCACCATTTAAAACAACTTGTGACATATAAACTAATGGGTATCAGGCTTACCTCTACCACAATCCAGTGGTGACTTCTGACGCTAACATTTATGGCACCATTGTCGGGGAAGAAATTGAATATTTTCCCTGGGATTGAACGAAAAAGCTTACTGGTTATAAGGGTGCATCAGAACTAGTACATCCAAGATTGCAACTGTGCACCTGGCGACTCCACTGTGGCGACTCCAATGTTTCCACTTCAATGTTTCAGTTGTGGCTACTTTTAGCACACCTAAAAGCTGACCCAGAGGAGCTTTCTCGAGAAGGTTTTCAATAGCAGCTTTCTCAGCTTGATAAGTTCCCTAGGGGAATGACAACGTTAGGATTTGGCATTTGATGGTGAACAAAGACCAGATACATTCAAAGCTACGCATCATTCACCCGACGAATCCATGATTCAAGGATCGATCGACGACTCCACTGGTATGAAATGGAAAGGATCCCGGCTCGAAGGTTTTCTCCTTTTAATTTTTTGGCTGTTCCTGGTTTTCCTAATCTTGTACCTACTCCAAATGAATGGGGCAATTATTTTCCCATATTTAGAGAGCGTAAAGAGGACAACCCTTCTCAACATCTCCATGAATTTCATGAACTCATGCATCAGTGGGGAATACATCATGAGGATGTATTATTGAAAATTTTCATGTTCTCATTACCAGGAGATGCTCATGAGTGGTATTTATCCTTACCCCCTGCCAGCATATCCTCCCTGGGATAATTTCATGCAGCTTTTAATAAGCATTGTCAAAGGCATTATTCCTCTGAGTTTATCTTTCATAACTGTTGTGAGGAATGTGAGGACAATGAGCAAGACATGGTTGTGTCTTATGAAGGCTGTGATGATGAAGACTATAAGGATGAGGACCATATGGAGGAAGAAGATGCCCTGGGCGACCTAATGGAGCTGGTAAAATCTCTCTCTACCCGGCTAGAAAGGTTAGAATCTAAAGAAAGCGTAGAGGATTTTCTAGTCCCTGAAACAAATGTTCTTGATAGCCTTACTGATGATGATAGCATTGAATATTTCTTCATGGTAGAGGCCTTGCATTATGCTCCTGACGTGCCTGTTGTCCCAAGCTTTGACGATTATTCAGATGAGGAGCAGCAGAGCCCCACATCACAGTTTGCTGACCAAAGGAGCATCCAACCTATATATAACAGCTACGAATCAAATTCTGAGCTGGAAATGCAGGATTTCCAAGAGCAGACTGTAGAGTTGTATCCTTTATTCACCAATGAAGAACATTGTGAGGAATTCAACCATCCATGGCCTACAGAAATCACTAAACAACATGATGAAGAGAAGAACTTTCCCACGGGTCCTATTTATGATGATTATGAATATGACCCTTGGGAGAGCCAAGAAGAAGAACCAGAGGAGCAGCAGGAGGAGCAGTTTATCTCTTGTTTAGAGCCGGTTAGAGAGCAACCATCGCCTGAGAACAGTCATCCTGCATCAGCTTCTCATCCACTTGTGCCTACTAGATATATTCAGCCCTGTGTGAGTAGCTGTGTAGCGGAGAAAGCTGTCTATTGAAAATATTCCAGAATCTGCCACTCATTCTATGAGCCTGTCAATGACTACATGGAGTCGCATTTCCTTCATACCTTGGAGTCGCCCTATTTTATCTCAACTTCATCCCTTGGAGAAAATCTCAAGGATGTAGTTGTTTTGATGTCATAGTTGCATCATCTGTTACCAATCATCGACAGAGTAAAGGAAATTCCAGTCAGGAAGTTAGTTGAATGGCTATGGTGTAAATTCGCTTTCACCTAAGATTGTGTAAAAATTTGTTAGTTTAGGACTGTACATAAATAAACTCCTTGGAGCATGTGTTTTTGTTTTGTTTTTACTTTTTGGCCTATATTTTCAGCAAGGTGTTTTCAGCTTGACTACATAGCCCAACAGAAGGCGACTGGAACTGCAAAAGGAGATCTTAGAGCATCACAGGGATGAATCTATCCCCCGTGGAGCCAAATGTTATCACTGATTCTTGTCACGGGAAAAAGGGTATCCAGGTGCGCGGTTTTCATAAGAAGCACCCAAGCACAACATGCAGAAAAAATCAGCACTCAAGCAACTCAGTCCAGTGACACAGATCAAGCGAGCGGGCAAAGACTGGTTTCAACGGCGAGGATCTATCATCGAGGCAGATCGATGGTCATCAGGTAAACTGGGGTCGTGGAGTTGTCCAAGGTTTAGATCCAAGGTTCATCCCTTATGGCCAAAGTCACAATTTAATTTGCACCGTCTGATCTAGGCGGGGGACAAGTGGCATCCGATTATGCGATCCCAGGAGTTGACATTTCAGGGTTTCTGTTAGCAAGTGCACCCACAGCCTTATGCCCCGAAATGCGAAGCCCCGGGAGCCTGGCCCATGGTCATAGACCATGGTCGTATTGAAAGGAGTGGGCCAATGAAGATGAGGGGCGCATGGCCACGGTGGACCCACATTGAAGTGATAGCCATGCCAATCTGGGTCATTCAAGCAATAGACACGTGGCATGTTATTACGCCCCGTCATGATTTCAGCTATCGCGATTCGATGACAAGGGGTCACTCCTCCATGCATTAGGAATCGACAAAATGAGAAATGCGAAAGCACCATTGGGTTGGGCCCATGGTCCTTGCACTCGGTCACAAAGTAGTAGGGCTAGAAAGTGGGTGTCAATTAAGTTTAAGCACTCATTGAGCGACAAGCGATCATGGCCATCTGATGAAAGAAGATTTGGGTCGTCGATCCCTAGGGATAGGTGGCAGTATTTAAGAACTTCATAGGATCTGGTCTCGGGGATTTTGGAGGAAGAGGAATGAGAACTCCTGGTGGGAGAATCCCCGAAATGCTATAGAGGGTTGTTTCACGAGTTTGGGCACCAGGAAATTTGAAGGCAGGGGTAGTAAAAATCCTCGAAAGAAGAAGTCTCGAAACACCTTGGGAGGTTATTTTTGGCCCATGGTCTTAGCCCGAGGTTAGGTGGAGCAGCAGAAAGAGTCGCGAAATGGGCCAAAATGTTGGTTAGCCACGGAGATGGGGTCGCCACGTTATCCAGGTGCCAAATCATCTCAGTCGCCTTTGATCCCAATGAAGCAATTAATGAAGGTAGGTGTTGGTAGCTGAAGCTTTAGCTCAGCCATGAATCAAAATCCAGAAAGGACTGGCTAGAAGGTAGAGCGGTCTGCCCAAGGTCACCCTTTCATAAAATTTCTTGTGAAGCCCATGCTGAGTTCAGGCTGCATCTGACAAAGGTGTTTTGGCCGAGTCTAACTTAGAAGACGCTACACCATGGAAACTCGAGCACACCTCTGATGTTGATTATGAATTTTTTGAGTATATGTATGGGGTTCTGTCATTTTGTAGTGGTCTTTGGTTTAGCAGAGCTGCCATTTTGTAATATGTTTTAACACCATATTTGTGCCTGGCTATGGAATCGATTTGAGACTTTCAGTTAATAGAAGTCATCTTCTTTCCATCTCTCTGTAAACATTGTGTTAAGACACTCAGAATTGGAGGATCTAGGCGAGGGTTGTGATGTTGTAGGATGATGTAGGTTTTATCACTGCAATGTTTTCAACAGTTTTACTTAGTTTCCTATGTTGCATTTTTCCTTATCGCACTAAATAGCTTGGAATTGGAGGATCCAGTTGATTTGTTGCAACTGCACGGTGATGAAGGTTTGATCATCGCGTTGTTGGAACTGTGTCCTTTGAAGACACATTTCAGTGTCTAAAACCTAGGCATGAAAGCATCATAGATCCTGAGTTTATCTTCTTCAAGCTACTGGAAGGACAGATGCCCATAGAAGTCTTGTTCTCATTTTCCCACCAATTCTTCCCTTTGCTCGCCTTAAAACTCAACTCACTGACTGAAGTTAATATGGCCCTCACTTCCATGTGCATTTCTGGTCCGGTTTTGTGTTGTAACATCATTCTAGTGATGATTTTTTTCCACTGACCACCACCATTTAAACCAACCTATGACAATCCAGTGGTGACTTCTGACGCTAACAGAGTCCATATTTTATATGGGAGAAAGGGTCTCATCATAGTCTATCCCATGGATCTATTGAAAGCCTTTAGCAACCAGACTTTCCTTATACCTACTCACATATCCTTCTATTGCCTTATTGGTCTTATAGATCCATCTGCATATGACAAGCTTCATATCTGAAGGAAGCAAAAATAGATTCTATGTTTGTTTCTCGAGGAGAGTGTTATACTTCTCTTGCATGGTGGCTTCCCAGAAGGGATTTCCTATATCCTCTGCATAGGTTTGTGGGTCTGAAGCTAGAACCATATATAAATGCATAGGAATCACCGATTTGGTAGTTGAGAGTGCATGAGGAAGATCCTCAAACTGAAAACTCATCCTAATATGATATATTGTATCCCCCACAAGGTCTCCTATTGCCTGTAGGGTGGACTCTGCCCACTTGGGCATCTGTGGTGGCTCAACATATTTTGGAGCTCATATATGAACCATGATCTGAGTGAGTGGAATCATCATTTCAAGAAGTGGTATAGAGGTATCTGCATGTGGCTTTGATGGAGCTTGCAAGGGAGTTTCCTCAAACTAAACACTGTGCTCAATGACAAGCCTGTCAGTAAAGGGATCAGTCAACCTATAACCCTTCACACCATATGGATATCCTAGGAATATGCATGTGGTACTCTATGGATATAATGCTTTCTTCTTTTCAAAGGGTACGTGGGCCCATGCACATGATCCAAATATTCGGAAGTGGGTGACTTTCAGTTTGTTGTTGCTCCATGCCTCAAAGGGAGTCTAGTCCTTGATAGATATATGAGGATACATGTTTTAAATGTGGTTATCATAGTTCAATGCCTCATCCCAAATCTTTGGAGGTAGATATTGAAACATACAAGTGGCTATCTCCTTTAGGTATTTGTTCTTCCTCTCAGCTACTATGTTCTAATGTGGAGCATGAGGTATTATGTGTTGCAGTTGTATACTCTCCTCTAAACAAAGATGTTGGACATCTCGGTTCACATATTCCCCCCCATTGTCTATGCAGAGGATTTTTATCTTTATTCCACACTGAGTCTCTGCATGTGCTTTGAAGTCTTTGAGATGCTCAAAAACCTCAGACTTCTTCCTAAGAAAATACACCCAAGTGTATCACGAGAAATTATCAATAAATGTAAGCACATACCTTTCTTCATTGATGGACAAATGAGGAAAGGGTTATGTCATATCACTATGGATGAGCTTCAAAGGAGAGGAGGACCTCCAGGCCTTCCCTTTCTCAAACTTCTCTTGAGGATGTTTTCCCAGAATGCATCCTTGACAAACTCCTTTTGAAAAGTGTATGTTGGGAAAGTCGGTGACCATATAATGTTTGCATAGTTGATGAATGTATTTGAAATTCAGATGGTCGAATATCTTGTGCCATAATATACTAGTATCATCAACATGTGTCAATAGTAAATCATAATAAGATTTTATAATGAATTTACTGAAAGTATACAAATGAGATTGGTGGTTTACCTCACCAACAACGATCATGGATTTATCACACATATCATATATGGTTACAAAATCATGTGTGAATTCCACCCTTTTTCTCATACCAGAATGTGTTATCTAATAAATGGAGAGTAGATTCACAGAGAGTTTTGGAACATGCAAGACGTTCTCAAAACTTCCATGTGGGAGTTATACTCTCCCTTGGCCAATGACCTCAACTAGAGTATCATCTTCCATGAGGATGGGACTTGGACCCATGCATGCAGAAATATAATATAAAACATTATTTGTTGCTGCCATATGGTGGGATACGCCTGAATCTAATATCCATGCATCAAGAGAAGAGTTATTGGAAATCAATGCATGTGATTTACCTGATTTGTCTTGATCTTCCAACGTCTTATTGGAAACTTTGGGAATGTGATCATCGAGGTTGTTCTTCTGAAGAATCTGCGCCATCTAATCAATCTGCTTCTTCATGCATGCAGACTTGGGATGATAATCACGGTTACAGTAATTGCATTTGGTCTTCCCTTTCTTTCCTTTTCCACCTTTGAAACCCGAGGAATCATCGAAAGGTTTGGAATGCCCTTCTTTATTTGGCTCTACATGAGCCTTTCCCTTTCCTTTTTGCTTGGTATTTGGATTGCATGCATTGCTGATTTCATGCACAGCAAGTGCATGTGCATTGTGTCCCTTAATTATCCCCATTTTGATGAGCTTAACTTGATCATGTGTGAGGGATTCAATCAATTGATCCAATGTCGGCGTTTTCTAGGCCGCTCCTAAAGTGAACCTGTTTTTATAAAACAATGAGATGAAAACAACATAATCTAGACCAAGTTTTGCTAATATAGAAAGGATTAACTGACTGTGTTGAGTGGATTTTTCTATTCCACATCCCTTTAGATGAAGGAGGAGGGACTTGAAATTTGTAAACAAGTCTTGGATGTTGTAAAAATTCCTCGGACCTAAGGAATTTAGCTCGACCTCGAGCTTATGGCCCCTCATTTCTTCATGTTTTCCAAAGAGATATTCCAACTTTGTCCAAATCTCATCTGGTGTGGTACAAGATTCAATGTGAAACATAAGCTAGGGGGACATAGACACACAGAGGAGGTCGTAAGCCTCATCCATGTGGTTGAGATACATGTTATTCTCAATAGCATAGGTTGGATCAACCTCTATAACCAAGGTAATCTAGTATAAGCCTCTGCATCTGAGTTGATTCATAATTTTTATCTTCCACTATAAGTAGTTATGAGGCATGAGAAGTATTGTGAATGAATAATCCATATTTTTTTAGTACATCTCCCTTCTCCTAATAAGATACATGTGCTCCTTTCTCCTAGCAACATGTGGGCTCTGATACCATGTACAATTGCTGGTTAAACCTACACAGAGAATCTAGCTAACAATAATTCATACAAAGCTTGCAAATTGAGAGAAGGAGAGAAGAGATGAGAGAAAAGAATCAATAGAATTGTATTCACTATATGAGTAAAATGGTAAAATACACATAATATACTCTACATGGCTAACTTGACGTAGACCCCCCCCTTCTCTCCTAGGGGCTTCACGACCTCCCGGTCTAGGATCGATCAAGATACCAAGTCTGATTGACTCTTCGGGTCTCTGCTAGACCCCATGCCCACTTACACAAGTTCTTTCTCCAAATGTGTAGGTCATCTGAGGCCCGCAACTTCTCTCCCAAGCGTTGTTCGAACCTCGACGCCAAACGGGTGCTAGCTACCCTTAGCTAATCCCTTTCTCCCTTGTGACCGTTGGTAGTGACCACGCGCTGGAGTGAAAGGTGCGTTGCGATTTTGTGTTTCGCAACCCTAGGAGTGCTACTACCTCCATTCCCCTGATAGCTAAAATCGCATCGGCCCGAGATCTATGGTCCAGATCTTCCCTTGATCGATGGCTGCGATCAAGTCAATGTTTCGCATTTCGCGACTTCGGAGTTCCCTTGCCTCCATTCTCCCGATACTCGAAATCGCAATGACTCTGGATCAACGGTCTAGATCCTCCCTCAATCCGATGGTCACGATGTCTTCGGGACTTTACATTTCATGAAGTCAAAGGGCTTGTCACCTCAAGTCTCTCGATCTCGGAAATGACAATATTTTTCCCTGGACAATCAACGATCCATATCTCCCTTGAACCCACTGGCTCATATTTTGTCGCGGATTTAGACTTCGCGAATCCTTGGTGCTCTGCTCCTTTGACTCCTCCAGAGCACGAGTAAGTGAAACATTGATCGTTCGCCACACGTCTCTCATGATGGACGGTTTCAATTCTATGGTGTTCATCTCAAATGACTGAGTTCTCTCCTCCTTTTCTCTTATGTTTTCCTCAGACTTAGAAGATTTCTAAGTGCTCAAGGGTTTCAAACCTTTGTTCCTCCAATGAGTCTGACCCTAGGATTCCGTGAACACCTATGAAAGGTGTCGTCCCTCCTGAGCTTGGTCTTGTGAAGACTTCAATTTCCTGTGCACTCCTTGCATCTTAGGGATCTCAATAAATCAGACCCAAATCATTTCTCGAAGAAAAATTCCCTTCACCCTCCTAGTGTTCTCCCTTTATGATTCCTCAGCTTCTCACAAAGTCCCTTCGACACTCAGTCGAACTTCGGCTGTGTGCACTCCTCGCAACATACCTTTACACAAGAGTTTGGGTTCTCACGAATGACTGTGCATGCCTTGCACCAGTCTCTTTGCACTCCTTGCAAAGGAAAAAGTTCATGTTATCTCTTCTAAGCTTTGTAATCGAAACAGATTATGTCACGCACTCCTTGCGTTCTATGTGCACACCTTGCACTACTTCAACAAAAGAGAAACAATTGAAACTTATCTTAACGTTCACAGTTCCATTCACTCATAAAAACACAAACACAGAGAATTGCAAAAACAATGTTCACACCATGCATTAGATCACTTTTCTTCTGCTCTATTCATAAGTGAAAATGGTTACATCTATAAATGAACAACAAAAACTGAAACTACTGAAATCTTCTCCTAATAGCTCTATTCCAACTAACTCTTGAATAACAACTGACTAGCCTCCTTTGGGCATACAAAACCTCTATATATCACAAAGGGATATTAGGATTTTGTTTGGCTACTTGTATACTCTATAACTTAACCTAACGACTATATGGACCAGTCATATTCCAGAGTCATAATGGAAACTCCCATTCCACTCGTGATTATCTAAACGTGCCTCAAAGGGTAATTTCGGCTCTATGTTCAAGCGTGCCTCAAAAGATAAATTATGGTGCTAAGTTAAGGTGGATTTCAAATATCTGTTGCAACTGTCGGTGTTGGATTCTATACAGATTCCCATACATTGATAGGTCTTGCTTCGTGCACTTGCCAACGATGCTCCTACATCATACTCCCCTTAACAAAAATTCATGGACTCTTTTCCATGAGCTCCTACACTGTCCTTCCATGTTTCTGGATCGCAACTTCATTTTCCCAAATGACATCTTCTATTGGGTGCCCCTTCCACTTAACCAAATATTCAAAATAGGTCTTTCTCCGGGTCTTCTTGCCAATCCTCTGATCAACAATTTTCTCCATCGGTGGATTTTATGTTGTGGACATTTTATTTTCTAATGCAGGCACCACCTACGAGTCTAAGCAGATCTTCGATTCCACCATTTTTGGCACTGGAATATTTCTTGCATACGGTCTTCATCATTCTTTGACAGGGCTATTTTTAACTATCACTAATATTTGCAATTTCGTTCTTTCGTTTTACTTGGCAGGACTATTGCTGAATTTGTCAAATTGCCAAATTTGTCAAATTGTCGAATTTGTAAAATTGCCGAAATTGTCAAATTGCCGAATTCGTTAAATTAAGCACTTTTGGTTTTTGCACACCCCCCGAGTCTACTTAAGCCCCAACGGAAAGAACTTTTCATTCACATTTTTAACACCACATGAATTTAAAATATGACCAAAGGCCCCAACGGAAATTGACTTACCGTATGGATTCCACCTTTCATGCAAACTCCGTTTCCATATATTTAGCACCACGTAGCACCCAGCGGAAATCACCAAGGTGCCTCGAACTCTGTATCCTCCCTTCTCCGCTCCCATACAATGATAGACACGTGGCCTCAACGGAAGTCA